>JASMMZ010000001.1:43108253-43350845 GCA_038502455.1 Anisogramma anomala | reverse complement strand
AAAAAAAAAAAAAAAAAAAAAAAAAACCGATAAGACTAGTCCAAAACCCTTTTCAAGTAACTTAGCAAAAAAACTAATCTTTAAAACTTTCAAGGGAATATAAAATTTGTTAAAAATCTTTAACGCCCCTACATACGTTTTAGTGGGCTTCCTCCTTATCTATAATTGTGTAAAAACTCTTACTACATTGATGATAAGGAACTTGTTAATTTGTTCGGTAGACAAAAACCTTGATGTGACAACAAAGAGTACACATTCTTCCAGACCAATTGTTGGGCCGCCCCCTAATTTGTTAGTGCTACCACCAGACGTAAAAACGATTCGTTAATATCGCACCGAACAATTCATACAATGGCTCTCTCTATGGCCATTCCCGGTGGTCCTGACCGACCATACGAACCGTTAGCGCATTTACAGAGGACACCAAACTTTTGTAAAGTACTTAGGAGCCTATATAGAAGTGTCAGATTATTGGTTCACTTCCGGAGGAAATAGATGTAACTGTATATCTTATCCATAACTTTAAAGTCCAGGTTTAATATAGGGCCATTAATGTATAAAGGTGAGATCTCCAAGTCCGAAAATTCATATATAAGGCCTACTAATAGGTTATTAAAGCCTTTATTTTATATTTTAATAGGGTTGGTTTTTTGAAATACCGCGTGTTGGTATTACGTATCGTGATATACGTTACCGATTACTTTACTAACGGGTATTAAACGATACGAACAGGCGAATAGAAAACGGGATTTCAAACCTCGCCATAAATTACCAGGTGCGAATAGATATTGTAATCACTTTTAAGGGTTGTCCTTTGGCTTGCGCCCTCCCCGCCCCTCCTCCGACGCAAATATAACCTCTTCGATATTACCAACGAACCCGGAGACGGGGGGTACGAAACCATTTACTTTGATAATATACACGGCGGTAATAGGATCCGATTATACACTGGTTTTTCTAACGTCTTAAAGGACTTCAACATATAATAAGGGTTAGTAAGTCTCTACATGCGACTCTCCAAAGTACTATTACGCTTAATGCTCCTCCTTATCAAGGTCGATAAAGGAGAAGGATATGCGAGTTTTTTTCAGGGTTTTCAAGGGCTTAAAACAGGATGTAAAAATATTTTCCTTCTGACATATATTTATAAAACGAGTATCATGAGACTTAACCTTTATAAAATCGGTAAATTGAACCCTTACTGATTACGTAATCAAATACGTCGACATTAACATGAAAAGGAAATTCATTTTCGAGAATATTTTACCGGAATTATAATATTTAAGCAGAAAACTCTTTGTTTTGTTTTACTAGATAGAAGTTGCGAATACGGTAAAAGAGGTCCTTCGATTTATTTAAATCCCTTTTCAATTGTTTCCGATCAAAGTTTCGAGGAAAAAAAGAATAAGACTAGACATTAGGCTAACACTTCACCGATTGATACATACATATAAGTAAACGGATAAAACTTTAATATAAGCTTAATAACAAAATTTATATCCTCATTACGACCCATTCTGTCCTTTCGCCTTCTCGGTATTAGTAAGCGGTCACAGAGAAACGAAAAACGTTATTAATTGTAATTTTAAAAAAGAGTGTATTTATAATATGACGTTAACTTACGTTATGTTCGCCTTATACAATGCTCTAACTATGATGTACCGGTTAAAGATTACGTATATTGGCCCTATTTTAAATTACCTTGGTATAATAATTATTGTAACCCGTATCCGTTTATTTATGAAGGGTTCGTCGCAGTGTTAAGAGAAAAGGATAGACATTATATCCACGTTTCAAAGTATTAGATAAAAAATGAAATACTTGAGTAAGACCCAAGTTAATTCAAAAAGGGTTACAGAAATACAATTTTAAGAAGGTGCCGCCACCAGATTCAATAAAATGAACCTACAGCTGGTTAAAAAGCACCGAAAGGCAAAACCCTTTCATATCAATATATTGCAATACTTTACTAAAAAGGATTCGGCCTGTCCTAGAACGCCTATAAGAAACATAGCTTATAACAATATTATGGAAGTTCCATCTGGCGTAGCCGTGTTACGCGGTTCTCATTTACCGTATAACACGTTATTTACTCCCTTTAGGAATTTCTCGACCTTCTTTCCCGTGAGGAATCCGGTCTTTGGTCAGCCGCTAGGTTAGTGATAATGGATACTTCTAGCCCCTTAGGTCCTAAAATCTCTATGGTTATCAAGTATAATATTAGGTCGTTTGAAACTTTAATAATAAATCTCTCTGTCAGGCTGATTAATGGGGATAGAACCGCAAAAGAAGTAGCCTATTGATATTTAACTCAGTTACCTTTATAACAAAGGTCGATTTCCCTCCTTTCCCTAAATTTACTTTTAAATAATAAAATACGACCCGGAACATTGCGAGTAAAAGTAACTATATAAATAAGGGCTTTATTATTATCCTTTGTTTAATTAGTACTAATACTATGAAATACTAAATATGTCTTTGGAGCCTATATAAAAGGTTATTATACTTTCTAAAACTCTCAAGTTAAGCACGTGGCTTCTGATTATATGGGTAAATATAAGTAAATTAATAGTTGTATAATAAACTCTTTTTAGAAGGAGCGCGAACGAAGGTATGAATATGATTAACGTATAATAACCATAATACAGTAAAATCGATAACGGAAAAGGGTATATATAACGTTATCCGGCGTTCGACCTTTTATCTACGGTACGTAATTGTGGAGAAAACAATTTTATTTAGGGAAGCTAGTGCGAGTTACTTTTGATAATTCGGCCCCGTATCCTTTTGTACTCTAGGCGAGGAACGGAATTTATAGCTACGTAGACGCGTTCAAACTTTGGACAAAACTTTTTATAGATACGAATTAACGGATACGATATAATTAACGTTTAGAAAAACCAGTTTTCGAATGAAGTTTTAAAGGAAGTTTATACTTAGTTATCCGAAACTCCAAGTATTATTATGGAGAACTTTAACTTCTTCTATAATCAGATAAAGCTTACCATTATAAATGTTTGGCGAGAGCGCGCTTTAAATGATTTGGCCTTCGTAATATGTATATATTAATACGTCGGGGTAAAAGTTTTTAGCTACCGGTTTAGCTACGTTTTAGATAATATCGTTACTAATATTAGTATAGCCGTAATAACGGTACGAATTTTTTTAAATTGCGGATCGGACTATAATATTCTTGTTACATGGTTTTTTAGTATGAAGATTACCTTTTTACGATGTTTCAGATATTAAAGTACAGGAAACGAGCCTTCTTATATTGAGGGACGTTCTTATTATTATGAAAACGTTTTTATTAATCGATAAAATATTGAGAACATCGCGGTTGTACACGAGTAGGTAAGAGATTTCGCCAAGCTTGTTAAAAACGTTTTATACGTCGTTGGTAGGCCCGCAACAGTACACGTTAAAACTATAAAGTGGTAAAACTTTGAATTTGACCGGCTACATTTATATATAAGGAGAATGAATGCGATAAGACTACGCGGCACGACGTTTATTAAAGGTCAAAACCTTTTCGTCGAGGTATAATAGGTTGAAGTCGACCTTTAAAAACCTAAGCTCGATAACTCTGCGGACGAAACCATTGTTTACGGTATTATAAAACGGTATAAATTCCCCCAGTCAGTACAATCTTTTTTATGTAAATACGACGTCCGAATTATTTTTAATACTTATTAATAAGTCTAAACAGTATAGAAAGATATCTTTAATTAGTTTTCCTTCAAAGAAGAAATTCCCGAAAACGTTGTAAACACCCGGTAAAAAGACGAGAACTTTATAATTTAATGGTATAATATTTAAGGAAAATGTTATTGGTAATATTGTATGAGTTCATAACACCTTAAGACAGCTCGATGATATTATAATCTGGTTATTGAAAATGTGTTACAACGTAATAATGAAAATCCTATATACATTTTATAATAATGCTCTACTATTAATCATATTTTTACAAGTGTAGCTATAATCGAAGGTATTTATAATATCGAAGCTTAGGGACTGTAACCTCATTAGCTTACGGTCATTAAGGTTTATCATATTAATAACTATTTACTTTACAAAGCTAAAGTATATCGTAGCTCTGTGGATTTTATGGATTTTAATCATACGGGGAGCTATTAAAACTTAATACTTGGGTGGAATATCCAAACGGTTTTTGTCGAACTTAGGTACGTTTTTAAAATACGATATTGAATTCCTTGTCGCGAAGGGGAAGGTCGAATGGATTTTATTACGAAAAGTATAAAAATCATTTGATATAATGATATAAAACTATTTAATCTGAAAAATAGAAAGAGTAAGGTATTACCCCATTCTATTTTCTTTAGTTCAAGGCTCTCTTCTTGATATGATTATATAAATACAATAATAGTCGGTAATTACTAGTTTTTGCATTTTTATTATGGAACCTTGTGAAGTGTTTTTTCCACCCCGATCTTTTGTATTATCTATATCGAGGACTTTATTGAAGTTAATTTTTGGCGTTTTTTTATATACTTTAATGACGCGTTTTTTCCTAGGTATATTTAATTTTTAGAAACAAAACGCACGATGCTTGAAGTCTGAGTTGAAAAGAATCAATTAGTACACAATTCAAAATACGCTTGGATTTATACTGGAAAAGTATTGAATAATTGATATTATCGTTTGTTAATGAAATACCGCTTTACTAAAACGGACTCATTTATCGATTCATATGATGTTAAAATTGAATTACTTCTTAATTCAATATTTTTGGAAGATTAGATACTTCAATATATAATTGTTCAAGTTTTCGTTTAATTAACCTTTATTAAAAAGGTTTATGACGTAGAACGTGTGATAAAGGCTTTGAAGGTCGTTTAAAATTGGGAGGGATCATTTAAAATGTGATACAGGCTCCCGTTACACTTATGAAAAACAGCTGTTACCGCTAATATTCTACTTATTCTTATATATTACGTAGAACGGTTGTATTACCAATGACGGTAATACGCCGTTGAAAATTACATTTCTATTCAGTCCATCATCGCGATACGCGCGGTATCGACATTGAACAAAACCTAGACTAACGTTATTTCCTTTTCGGATGCCGTTATATCTTTAGATAAGGTTGTATTCGAATAATAAACCCTTCTCTTTGTATACCATTTCAAAACTTTAGACGTCGACAACCCTTTTATCTTCAGTATTATCAAGGCGAGTAATAGGATTAGACTTATAAAACCGTTCATTGACTATTCAGTCACCCAAGCGGCGCTTAGGATACCTCTTTCGTTGTAAAAGGATTATAATTTTTTGTCAGGTTCTAGTCGGCATATGGGGATTATGAAGTCCCTACTGAAAAGGGGGTAACCTTTCGTATAATTTATGGTCACCTGTTAGATAAGACCTTTCCTACAACATTAATAGTTAACGAGAAATTCCCAAATTTTCATAATTTATATCAATAGCCCTCCTGTATATATTCGAATTCATTAAACATCTTTTAAACGCATTAATAAAATAAAACGTAGTTATTATATTTAAAAAATTGCACTTTAACCTAAATAACGATTATATTATAGTTTTTATAAACGGTCCCGAATAAATATCAAACGGGTTATAATATTTTGGGTACGGATTTATGGCTTTCCGAAACGTCCGTATGATAATGAAACAATCCGACGAATTATACTATACCATATAAGTTTTCGATGCTAAGTTTGTAAACTTGTTTCGCGGATTACAAGTATCCGTACATATTACAATATGCGAAATTATAGTATGCGTCGATAATACCTTTGAAATATAGGGTTTAAAGGAAAAATAGGCTATGTCGTCGTAATAGACTTGGAATGAATTTTACACAGTGATAAAATTTTATACAGACTTGGTTTTAGAATATTAGTGTTTAAAATATTTAGGCATTGATGAAAATAAGGTCGCTGATAAGTTGGCAGATATTAATATTGGGATCTTTTTAATATTGAAATTAAATAAGAAACCTTTAACGAATAAAATATAATTTAATCTAAAGATACGTTCGAAAAGAATGAAAAAATAGTAGAATAACCGGTTAAAGAATTTATTTTTAATATAAACTATAAGGTTTCACAGTTTTACCTAGACTCGGCTTAAGGTAACAACCAACGAAGTAAACCGGGTTTCGTTTTTTCGCGCTATCGTTCGTTTAACCGTTTCTATGCTGTTACCCAATTATAAAATACGGGTATAAGGACTTCGTATCCTATTATCAACGATTTAGACTATTATATATTAACGGGCGTTACTTTTGATATAATAAGGAATTGAGTGTCTGTTATTTGGTATATTATCCGGTTTCCGTTTAAGTGTGAAAGTAATAGATACGTTTATTTACAAAGCTCGTATATAAATCGTTACGTAGGGTTGATGAATATGGAATTTAGTCGGATTATACGAATTTTGAGGTATTTGTATATATTACGGTTTGTTACACGTAAATAGTTTCAAATTAAGATATTTCATCGTTTTTAAGTCTCGTTTACCACCTGAAGGCAATAAATGCGGTTTTCTGTCCACCGGCAATATTTACGTTTTTAAGTCGTCGGTTGTACCCTATACTTATATTATGATTATCTGGTCATTTATTCCACGAATCTACTACCGTTATCATCAAAGCTTTTCTGGCCATCGCCTTTCAGCCGCGGAATTCTTTGTGATAAGTGATAAGGTTAGTGGATAGGTCGGTGGTAGTGGTAGGCCTGGCAGTGAAGCGGAACGATAGCGAAAGGATGGGGCCAGCGGAAACGAGTTAGTTAACGAAAAAGCCTATATTACTGTTATAAAAATTGTTGTCTAAATCCTCTCCGTTAGCGTTCCTTTAAGTGATGGTGGAGGCCCGCCGACCTATTAACGTCGCGGCCATCACTTACGCTACGTCTCCTTCATCTGTTTCGACAATAGCACGAAATGGAAGCCGTAGGGAGGTAAAACTTCTGGACGACGCCTTTACGGCAAAGAAGACAGGATAAGCGACGAAAAAACCCGCGGCGCAGGAGATGACGAAGACGTCATTAATTTTTGATTTTAATATTGCCGGTAAATAATAATTAAAACCCGCTTTTTAATTTTATTCCATATACGATATCGAGACCTTTTTCAAACGTAATGGGCGTACCGAAAGTCCGGTTGTTTTTTGAACCTATATACCATCGAATTACTCATTTATTAGCGACCGGATATAACCTATATAAAGCCGTTACTCGCGAAGTTTCAGAGGACAGATAGGAGTAACGAAAGGATGGGAAAGATAGAAAAAAGTGGAAAGGGAAAAGGTTCAAAAGCGGGCGCGTATATACTCTATAGTGGTGGTAGGGAAGTGTAAAGATGTAGGTTAACGGGACCGAGGACGCGTCATACATAAAAACCGATTTGAATACGAAGGACCAATTAATTTATGTAAATATGGGCCTTAAAATTGTTAAAAATATAACGTAGGGGTTTCAATCGTTCATTATACGGAAAATAAGTAGATTGTGTATGTAATATTATATATAAGATTTATTATTAATAAAATAGTTTGTGTTTAGAGATAAATTGAATAAAAGGTCTCGCTTTTAGGCAAGGATTTTATATTCGAATTATTTCGCGTATATGGATCCTTTAGCTAAATACTACTGCGACAACGGGTAAATATTGTTATATATTAGTACATTCACATATGTATGCAAGGGGTTTAACGCGCCTCCCCGTGTTTCGATTTTACTAATACCTTGTTATATAAGGCTTTACTTTAAATTATTATAAGCTTTCTGGTGATTTGATTAGGTACCTATATAATTATGTCTCTGGTATACGTAGTCGTGGAGTGGTGACTAAGGCGGTATTATGGTGGTGCTTTACTAAGACCATAACCCTTACGCTTATGGGTCTCTAAATTGAGGGATAACTTAAGGTCTTGATTTGGTGGATAGCGCGGGGTCTTACTAGCTTCACGGACCAGTACAGGGTATGCGTTGTGATTTACCTCGCCTGTATCTACAGGAATATTTTGTAGAAGCCAGTGCATCTCTATTAGGGGCTCTTCCATATGATAATATTATTATTTTAACAAAAAAACACGGAGTAAACCTTCAGCAGTAGTAAGGCTCGTAAAGTAATAGCTTTGAATACGGCAAAAGATATTGAAGTTAGCGCACTCTACCAGTTAATTCAATAAAATCGGTATGTACATCAAAACTTTTAATTTTCTACTGCCTTTAAGATATTTAATTAAAATCGCTAAGACCTCAAAAAACCTTCCAATGGTACATTTGACTATACATGTAAGCCTACCAAAGGTCTTACAACAGGACTATACCCTGACGGCCTGGCGACTGGAAATTATCCTTAATATCGTATATCGAAATTTGTAAGGCTAGAATTTCAAGGAAATACCAACGAAGACTAGAACGATTATCTCAACCTTACCATAGGACCTGTCAAAATAGTTATTATTGAATGCAAGTATTTTACAGACTTCACCAAAATCTAAAACGATATAGAAGAGTATAACATAAATCCATATAAACTTTTCAATACGAAAACGATAGCTTTTTCAAAAATTTACAAGTAGATGTGCCTTTTTCCTTTCAATTTTCACTTCTTATTCCCTATAATCACTATAGAGTATGTTTAGGACAATTAGTTAATATTTCTAACCCGAGTTACCAACCTTCCCAGAATTTACAATGATATTAAACCCTATTTCGAATACAATATTTACCTTACCTAATATCATATGGATTGTGCTACTAAGTGTTGTATTACAATAATAACGAAAAAAATGAATGAAATATTAATAGACGACCAGAATCAAATATATAATAAGTAGATGGATTACAAATAAGTAATGGGAAAATCATATGCTAGTAAGACTATATTTTGCGAGTAGGGATTCACAGCTATTTCGGACCTTAACGAGTTTCAATACGCCTTAGAACGTCAAAGTGATATTAACAAATGTTTCATCAACAAATGAATCTACTCGCTTACAACTATGATAATATATACACATAATTTGTTTAATGTATAGACCTAAGCCAGCAATTGCCATACCGTGAATTTTTTAAAAAAAACTTACGATATTTAATTAAGTAAACCGCAAATATGTTATAGAGGCTATGAAAATCTCAAATCGCGCTTAATAACTGCAGACTATAAGCAGCAGCCACGTTAGGATCAATAAAGGAAAATTTAAACCGGACTTATTAACCATAAAAATTATCGTTGCGAAAATCATAAGAGATATCAAATTTATAGAATATTTAAGTATTAATTGACTCGTAACCCCTACGCCGAACATAGAAACAAAAAGTTTATATAATACATTAAATACCATACTCTTTTGAAAAAACAATACTTCAATTGAATTGTAAACTTCAAAATCGATGAGTTAATAAGCAATACAATACCCTTAAATAAATCAGATACAATGAAGATGTAGCTTTCAATACAGGCTAGTAACTAGTCATCTATGATCTTCTATACCGTTTTAGCGGTAAAAACCATTACCTTTTCTTTAACCAACCTCCAGATCACCTACATACCTTTTTTCTTCGCGATCATTACGCGGACCATATATTTTAAGGTATTAAACCAAATATAACGGCAATAAGGTACTGAATAATAGGGTTTTGGCAATACGTAAAATTACGGAAGTATAGCTTGAAAGATACTGATATTTATCATCACATTGCTATTGATGACAAAATTAACTTCGGATTATGAAAATAACTATCATTATTGAAGATAATAGTAATTCAAATTGTTGTATACTAATTATATTTTATATCCTTAAGTTCTCCACTCCTTTCCTTATTTGTTCGAAGGATATAAAAACCCGTTACATCAATGTTAATATCAACTTTGACGAGCTGGTTGAAAAAACTTAGAGGATTTTCCTCACCTTTCAATGAATGCATTTATAATTTTATCATTGAGGCCTAGAGGTAATGGTATTCAATCCAGAAAAGTTAAAGATACATAAGGTACAACGTCGTTTTTACTAGTCAATTTTTATCATTTTATATAAAATGTGAAAGTTCGTAAAATATCATGATATAAAATACTGTGCTTCTAAATCTATTAAAAAAAATTATTATTATAACCAAATATATACTTAACCCACGGAACATTTTATTTTACGCCAAAAAATGATATGAATATTTAACCATTAAGATTTTATGTATATATTTTACTTGAATAATAAGCCGGTTTCTGACATTGTTTACTTTGTAACCTCTTTTTTTAAAGCAAAATTTATAAAGTCTTCATCGATAAAAGATACGCGGAAAACGTTAAATAAATTTTAGATTAAAACGTTCTTAGGTTTTCAGAACGTCTTGGCATACTTTCCTCTTATTAAGTTTACGGCGGCGGAGTCTTAGTAATAGACCAAAATAATGAGAATTTTGTGTAAACAGGTTCCTATAATGGCCTACTAAAGTATTAAAAAGGTTCAACTAGTGTGGGTACACATTTTTACAAGCGTATAATATACTTATATTAGGAATTACAAGCTTTAAAGATTTCGAGGCACGACTTCAAAAGGCGGTAAAGTGACACAATAATATTATAAGCGCTAATGACCTACTACTACCACTATAAGGTTTTGAAACGCATACGACTAAAAATTGAATTTCCACCATTGAAAACTATTTAGAAACAAGCTACAGCCTACGGAAAAGAACTAAAGAAATTACGGAAAGAATCGGTACGCCGTTAAGTCAATAATGCTTTGAATACTAAAAACGGCTTTACGATTAACGCACTTGTTTTACCAGTATAAAGCAAAGTCTTGGTGTAGCGGGAAGTTCGTAGTTATATGAACTGTATACAGTAAGTATCTATTAATTTCTTACTTATTTATCGTACATTAAGTCATGGTTAGATATAAAGTATTTAACATATGATACATATAAGGTGGTAACGTGGAAAAGAAACCTCCAACCTAGTGGATATATAAACTAACGATACCATTTTCTTCAAAACAGCTAGCTATGTGGCATTGAAATAATAGGCGATTAAAAACTTAAAGTTTCAAAACTATAGGCCGATTACAACGTTAATGAAAAGCAACCAACTTAAATTTAACGAAACGTTAATCCAGATACTTAGTATTCATGCCGGCTTTAGCTTTCGTAAAAAAAAAAGGTATCAAGTTAATCATAATCGATAGAACCAATATATATAAGGTTTAATGGTACGTAAAATAACAAGTTTGTCATAGTTATATCATTACCTTGTATTAACCGGAGGTCTTTTACGACGTAATCATTATAGTATAGATTTACATTTAAACAAATAATGATTTTAACCGGCTAAACAAAAGGATTATATAGCAGATACAGAATTAAAACCGAGTAATTAATATGGTTTCTATATCATCTGAGGTTAAGTAAAATATATTTACGGATGCGTCTTTTATAAATAATATCGACGTTTTCTTACAATCGGTTATTTGATACCTCTTGTTAATGATGATAGATGCAATGATTAATTTAGTATCAAAGGTAACCTAATTTATTAAACCCTTGTCAAATGCAATATGATTACACAAAACCAAATGATTTTCAAGCTTTACCGCATAATGGCAGGTTTTAATATAGGTAAGGTACTGTAAAAAAAACTTTAAAGTTATTATTCAGCATTTTAGGATTTCTTCCATCCTAGTAGTAATTTATTCCCATTCAAAAGGCTAATTTCAATGTTTTTGAATTTCGAAACCGCTAGCGCAAAATCACTAATTATAGACGTAATAATACTCCAAGTAGTTTACAAAGGCAGGAAAATTGAAGAGTTCCTGTATTTTAATGAAAAAAAAAATCTTATTAAATTGATAACGAAAGCGTTATCGAATAAGACCCTAGAAAGGTTTGTAAATAGTAACAGTCTAACTATACGTATCGAGGGCTGCGTAAATAGACCGCTTGGTAAGGCGAAGTTATGTGGCGGTTAGGGATGTTCTAGCAAAATGGAAAAATCGAGGGAATGAAAGATAACGATTTGTTAAACTGGAACGGTTTAATTAAGAGTTTGTATAAGCTTATATAGAAAAAAACGTTTTGTGGGAATCGATTAAGTTTAACCTCGAAGCAATAGGGCAATGAACGGCAATTAAAGTTAATTGAAATGAAAATAAAAGCAATGTGATATAGAAGTCAATTGTAATTTACAGGGGTTTAGTCAGTTGACGAGGTCGCAGTTTAGCGGTTACCGGAAAAAATTAATTAATTATAATAACACATGCGAACAAATTAAAAAGCTGCCATTGTTCAAATAGTAGTAATTGCAGTACAGTAGGTAAACTTTACTTACAGCAAGGTTAACTTTACTAACTGGAAGCTCAGTGTATTGTTTTGTATAAGCTTACTGTACTGACTGCAAGTTAAGTACAGTATACGCCTACTTTAAACTAGGGAACGTGCCAAGCAATTGGCCACATAAATTACTGTGCATATCGACTAGCAATCTGCTAACCCTAAAAAAATACGATCACCACCCGACTATGCAATACTACTGTTACTTGGACCAATCGAATAGACAACGTTGCAACGTCCAAAGCTCTACCAAGAGTAATGTCATTTCGTAAAACCTATGAAAATTAGAAAATCGAACAGTTCCAATATATCAACGTCAAAGTGAATTCCGTTACTATTATAACGAAATTAACATTAAGTGACGTTTTAAAAATGTGAATGGATAGTAATAAGTTGACTGTACGTATCGAGGTTGACGTTGAACGACCACCTAAAAAGTATGGTCACTTGAGGATAAATATGAGTTAAAGTAAAGGTACCCTGATAAATTGGAACAAGGTTTAGTATTTGGAGTTCAAGTTAAAGACTCAATTACTTGGAACCGTAATGTGTCAGGTATTCATACGTTCATAGCAAATGACTGGTGAACGGTAGTGGATGAAGTCGAAACTGGAAACCTTGGGGCGAATGGAGGTAATTGGAGTTACTTCAGATGCGAAATATGCTCTCATTGACAGGGGTTTGGCCGACGGACGAGGAGAGACTTCAGGGACTACAACGAATACGTTTTTAACCATATTGGCGTACGCGTACTAAACAAAAAGCCGTAATTGTTGGAACAGTAGTTGATTATACTGATTGCAAGTTAACTGTATTGTTTGTGGGTTACTAGTAAGTTAAGAAAATTATATTCCTATTTTAGACTAGAGTATATGCTCAGCAATCGGCTATATAAATTAGTGTGTAGAACGGATAGCAGTTTGCCAAACCGATAATCATACATCCACTATTTGACTAGTTAATTCTCCTGTTTCCTTGAACACGATTCGAATCAAGAAATTTGCAAAAACTAAAAGCCTATCAACACAACCAAGTCCTATCAACATGATCCGAGATAGTTTTGGTTTATATCGGAAGCCTGGTCCAGATTACATGACAGGTCACATAACATAAACGGAGGACTCGGAAACTTTTTTTTTAATTGAGATAAATCCTTCAAATTTGTCATCTCATACTTAATTCAGTTCAATATCTGCCCTCATTGCAACGATGAAAACCTAGGTTAACTATGAATATCTTTATCAATTCATCCAATATTTTACCTATTTTCGGTACTTTTTTCTCAATATTCAAGCGAAAATCAATCGTTCATTCTATTTTTATCAAGAATATTACAAGGTCTTCTTATTTGTTTTATCTTTTTTTTTTACGATTGACTGGCACCGGGAAGTGCTCACTATATAGCCAGTATCATGCGGCCCTTGCCGATGTTAAAGGTACATATGCCGGCGAGAAGGTTCGCAACTTGAGTGCTCCCACCCTACAACAAACACCCTATTGTAAAAATCCTTTTTCCAAGTTATACCGTATAATCCGTAGAATGAACGATTAAAAATAAGAGCCGCGTCACCAAATAAAAAATTATAAAAGGTTGAAAACCTAATCATATATATTTGTTGCCAAATTTTCGAACAAGGTTTTGTACTTATGTATTGAATGCCAATGAGATCATATAATTAACCGTATTCGTCCTTACTACGTGGCACAAACTTAATGTAAACGATAAATATGGAATACTTTTGTATAAGTTTGTCCACGTACCACGTAAACGAGGTCAGATACCACAAGGTATTTTGGAAAAGAATTTGAACCTAATAAACTTGTACATAGAAGTTTATCGCCCTTTACAACCTTCTCTTATCGAACGGAAATACAAATAAAAAGCTTTGGCAGGAATGCAACCTTAAGTCAGCCTTTTAATCAAGGCATTAAGATACCCTACAGTTCAAAGACCCGTGAGGGCGTGAAAAATATAGCCTTGGCCGGGCCGTATTATACGGCGATTTTAGTCCCCACTCGACGCCTCCTCGTATAGAGGATCTGACGGCAGTCCTGAAAGAGTAAAAGATCTGTGAAACATTTATATATTGGTTGGATGCCCGTGGCGATGAGGGAGATTTAATTTCTTTCACAGCTCGTTCGGCGAGTGACCTTTTTTCCATAAGCCGCAAACCTAATAAGTGTAAAAGAACGTGAAATAGGGTATACTAATGAGAAGGTGGTGTGCCGCGAAAATTCTTCTGTGGATAGCAAAAGAAAGATAGACAAAGTAAAGTCGAAGGCCCCGTTGAGCGGGCGGGGCGCCGGTGTAGGTGGTGACAGCTTAAAAATAAATCAATTGTGTATATTACCATATATCCCTATAGTTAGTAAGTGGCCACGCTGTGGAATGCACCTTTGCAAGAGTGCACGGTAACGTACCACTCTGCAAAGTGCATTCCTGCAGAGTGCATGATAGCGTGCCACTGGCAGGAAGTGGCATTTGTAGAGTACACGATAGAGTGCCACTGCCCAGAAGGGAGATTAGCACAGTGCATGGCGGAATGCCACTACCCGGATGAGAGGTTTATAAGCTCTCACCTGTGACGTGCACTCTCTGGATGCTTCTTCTCCCTTAGACATCTTAACTACTACAATACCAATCGTTACGATTACTCTTCTACTCTTTTACGTTCACATGAATAAGCAGACACCTTACCGACATCAATAGAAAAATAGAGCTGTCAAGTACGAGCATTTATAATAAAGGTATTTTAGACCTTAAAGCGTAGAAAGAATTCATTTTGTATCATGGTACAAGTTCAAATCTGTAGGGCCATGTTGGTACAAGTAACGAGGGACGGAATCGTTGGTTGTGAGGGTTGTTTTCTGTATGTACCGTTGCGCGGGCGGTGCGCCGAGCGACGAAGATTTCCTTGGCCAAAAAAAGGTCGCCGGAAAATATTCAAGTGGTGATAGAGCCGATTAGTGATGTTGTGGTGGAATAGGATGCATGTGAAGTGATGGTCTTGAGAGCGGCTGGGCCTGAAAATTCTTCTCGGAAGTGGGCACTATGCAGGTTTATAGTGTACGCCCCCTACCTTTTTTTAACAAGGTGGTTCATGCACCCATGCCATGAAAGTTCATGTAACGTCGACGATGAACATCTTTTTATATCACTAAAATTTTATTATCTCTAAATTGGTCGAAGATTAACTCGTTTCGATTTTTCAATTATACTATGAAGTTTAGAGTCTGTAGGTTCTCAGGTATATCAACATTAATATTATTATATAAAGTTGTTTTCATTCAATGTATTTAATTAAAAACGTGTGGTTATATGTAGTAAATCATAACTTTAGCTATACATTATTTATGGTTTTTTAAATTCAATTTCCTTTCATGTGAAAGAACAATTTTACCTCTTCTTTCAAGGAGCATACTTCTAAAAAGAAATACTGAAAGCTATCGTTCAAGGTGTTCGAATACTATCTATAATTCTCGATAAAGAAGGAAGACACGACCTTATAAATGAGGTGCTATGGAGTTAACATTGTCGTATCCTCTTGTTGTGTGAGTTTTCACGTCATATAGACATGTTACGAAACGGCGTAAAAGCGTCGTGTTTTTGTTTTAAAAATCTCGTGAGGACTAGATTCATATCGACTATTTGCACTCGTTAATGGCTTATAACATTATACTTGTCCCACCGTTATTTTTTGCTTAAAATGTAAAATATTTTGAAACGTTTAAAAGGTTAAGATTGATTCCTACAAGGGTGCAACCTATTAACAAGCAGAATAGAATGCTCTGGTACTTTATAAGATATACCAATCGTATTGTTAACCATCAAACGCTCTAACGTATTATAAAAAGTACATGATTTAATATGATACTCTCCATACGTAAATAACCCTCTTTTTTTGTAATAATGTTTATCAATTTTTTACTTTAATAAAATCATTCATTAATACATGCTTTGGATTTACTCAATATTATATTAATATTTATTAACAATATTGACAGTTGATATTTCACTTTTCAGAGTTAAAATTAACGCACGTGATATTTTCACAGTGTATTAACATTTAATAATTAATTGACTAAAAGCCTAAATACTGATATACGACACGAATTTGATATTATAAGAATAACCGAAAAAAGTAGGTGCTATATATATATATATATATATATAAATATCACTTCAAACCAAACCAATAACATAAATAAAGTGACTAAATAACTAATGAAGGCGGGTTTCAAGTTTCAATCTTGAAATTGAAATGTACGACCTTGTTTTAAAAGAAACTTTTCTCTGCTAACAAATAACTGGAGTATGTGTAAACTTAAATTGTTGTCCTTCAAGAACCGATAAGGGTTTATTGCGATACGTAACGTAAAATCGTCATATGTAGTAAAGGTACCATAGCTTCGTTCCCCCCCATTTTTTTTTTTCGCGATCAACCGATCATATTACTTTTAAATGAAAAGCGTAAAATTTAGAAAAATACGGGGTGATCATATGGAAAACATAGATATAAAGGCTAATAAGCCGTAACGGAAAAATTCCTAAAGACTAAATATAAGTTTGTTGAGATCGTTATGACTCGGAACGGAAAACTATACATACTAGTAAAAATGTGTAAGAAGTTATCATCCGATGAAAAAATATATCAGGATTTCGATAACGGAATCGGAGAATAAAAAAAACATAATGAAGTTATCTTGAATAATATTGGCAAGAAAGAAAGTAACAGTATATGTTCTTCATATTTGAAATGGGTAAATTGGTCTTGCAAGAGCGAATCGGACAACAAGTGGTAATTAAATGTAGTGGGGGAGTGAGTCGAGAAAAATAGTGCACTATTTTTTGCGACCGGGTCGTAAAAAGATTGAAAAGACTCAAGAAGTATGGTATTAGAGAATTTCGAGGGCGGTTTTCAAGTTAGTTAAATAGAATCTATTCATTGAACTAATATTGGATGTTTCATAAGGGGCTTTAATTTGAAAACGACTTATTTGAATGGATGTCTAGTTATTAAAATACCTTTTATGTAATTTTTAGATTAGATTTCCCGATTCTTGTTCACAATATTGATTTAAGGTCATCATTATTTGCTTATTTAAAAATTTGTAAGCGAGTCAACAATTATTCAACAAGATTCTAGATATAAAGCTGGGAGTATTTCTTATCATAATATTAAATTATATAATTTAGAAATGAATATCGCGAAATACCCGGTACTTATTATAGATCCATTAAGTATTTTACGAAGACTCATTTAGCTTATATGTTTTAGAAAATACTAAACATTATTTCCAACCATAAATCGTTCAAATGAAAAAAAAATACTGATCAATTTTTTTTGATACGTTATAGAATACCCATTATTATAGTTTGTACAAGTTTCTTCAGGGCACAAATACGTGAAACAAACTTTTCAATCCCTCTATACGGTTTAATAACCGGGATAATTGAATGCTGAATTGGCTGAATGGATTTAATGTAATAATAACACGTTATGAAAACGTGTGACTACCTATGGTTTTAATGCTTTTATTAATTATTATGAATTGATAATTCAAGGAAAACCATTATTTGAGATAAATGATATAGGCAAAAAAACCTAAACACGTTAGATATCCTTTGTTAGTTCACTCGAAGACATTATAAATTTTGGAGTGGAAGGTAGTTTTAATTGTTGATTTACCCCCATCAAATTGAAAAGGCGCTGTCAGAAACTATTTGAGCAATTTTTTTCAAGGCTATTGATGAATGGACAGAAATACCTACAAAATCACTTATAATATCCTAGAAACCTATTTACATAAGATTTGATGTCTATAATTTCCATTGTATTCGAGGTTATTGTATTAATTCAACAACTTATAATAAATATAATGTAACGTAAGCGGCCCAATCGTTTTGAAAGGAGGTCTATAATTAGATTGTCAGATTACTTGTTTTTGATTTTTTTGGAGACCGGTAAATGTATATAAACCTCTTATTGATAATATCAACAATATATATTACGTTTTAAACCTCACAATCCCCATAGAAATTTCGACTAATATAATGTAAGCTGGAGTCAAGGTACGATTTTACTACTAAAATAATAATAGCTCCATAGGCAGATCCGATAATAAGCGAATGATATTCAATATGATTGAACGCAATTGTAAACTGTCAGTATGGTATATTGTAACGAGGAAACAAAAAGAGTTATCATGAAAATTGGTAATATATATTGAAGTAGATGGTAAGAGAGATAGAAGGAAAAAGAAGCATCCGGAAAGTGCACGCCTTAGGTGATAGCTTATAAGCTTTCATTTAAGATGTGTCATTTTACGATGCATTTTTCCAATCTCCCTTCTAGGTAGTGGTACTTTACCGTGCACTTTACTAATGCCTCTTTTGGGTGAAGGCACGCTAATAAATACTTTATAAAAGTATACTTTGTACAGTTATACGTTACCATACAGTTTAGAAGGGTGTAATTTGTCATGTGTCCATTTACCAATTATAGAAATATGTAGTTTTTTTTTATTGGTAAGCTTTCATTTTCTTTATGTGGTTAGTATCTGTAACTCAGTAATAATAGTCAAGTACACATATTCATATTTTAGTAGTGTTTGTTTAGTTATATATGAAATAAAATTAATCCTGTCATTGGTTAATTTCTTGAATTAAATTTGTTGATATGAACAATAAATACCATATTAATTATTGGGGTTTGGATTAGTATTTTTAACCGCAGTAGTAATGGTAGATAGGTTTCAGTTAGTTTATATGACTAGTAGCGATTTGGTTGTTAAGAGCAGTATTATTGTTGATCTTTTTGAGGGTGTGATTGTGAAGATATAGGGGTGGGGGTGATTGTCGGTGTTACACGTTTTGGTGTTAATATCAAAACATGTATCGGCATTTATTTAAGTAAAACCTGTTGTTTTCATCTTCAACATTTTTTTTTTTTCATAATGTAAGGTTTCAGAAAGATCATTAGTGTATGTATTCTTCAATGAATATAATTATTAACAATTCAAAGTCTTCACATAGGTAGGTTAATTAACCAATTTTATATCTTCATCATTGTAAAACAACATTCACCATTCACGCGTACAAATAGGAGTTTAAAGTTCCATTTGACGCGTTAGTATTTGAAGGAATAGGCCGTCATTACTATCGCTTGTTGTGCCACCGCAAACCTTATTAACAGTTTTGTCTTTTCGGGTAGTATTTTATTAATCCATGGTTTTCTTTTTGACTTTCCCCCAGCCACCGTCACTGATAATACCCTTATCTTATTTTCCTTTCTCCTCCCCTTTTCCATTTATCATTTTGGGAGAGGAACTAGAAATACCTAAGGTTATTTACTTTCACCCTTCCCCATAAGTGAAACCCTCCTTTCATATAACGGTACACCTATTCATTCGAAACGTAACTTAGACTGTTTATCATTCGATTCATATTAATAATTCCACCTTTAACTTTTACTATGTTAATACCTAGTTAACGAGGCGGAGGCGGTCAAACGGACCCACCGCTTCCAGTAACTCTTGTTATGGTATAATACAAGTCCTTTTTAACACGTAAACTGTTAAGATAACATACTCGAGTCCGCGTTCCCGGACCTTTTATAGATACACTTTATGTTCCGTATGTCGAATTTATGGTCGCGGGTAAGTTAATTTACGATTATGGTTAATGAGGAGGTTGATGGACCCATTATTATCGTTACAAGTGGACTAGTAATAAATAAGCTCCTATTCATATTGTTTGAGAGCTATGGGTCAAAGCCTTGTTACGGGCTGCGTTTCTACAGTAAGTTCATTCCAGATTCGATGTCTTAAACACGATTAATAATTATATACTATTGTAATACTATATTCAGTACATGTTTAAAGATCATTATTTTCGAAATAATTAATATAAACCAATACTAATAAATATTAAACGTTAACCAGAGGACTAAAGAGACAGCCACCCCTATTACCAACTGGCAGGATGGCTTACGTACATATTTTGTAAACGAGTTTGATGACGTCAACGTACGATGTAGTAAAAAGGGTTAACAACCTTTCGTGCACCTGCCTATGGGTATGTAGCATAAGGCGCGGAGCCTCTCCTTGGGCGGCATCAGTAGTGGCGTTGATGACGGTAATTACGGTGACGCGAGCAATAACGATGATGGCGAGGTTAGCGAGGAGGAAGAAGAAGAAGACGAAGATAACGATAACAATGAAGTAGCGCTATCTTTCTCCTTTCTCTTTGGCAGTAATTAGCTACCTATTTTATATTTTTCCCGATTTATCTGGATCTCATAGAGTTCGATGTATGGTCATTAAATTAGGGTTGAAAACTCGTAATATAAGGACAAATTCCGAAGATCCGAAGTGAAAAATACCTTTTATAACGTCGTGAATAGTAATAACCAAAGTAATTTTATGTTCAAAAAGCTACCCATCATAGAAAAAAATAATATTGAGTGATAGTCGATGTGAATAATATATTCAAACGGCGATAAAATGTCAAAATTTTTAAATAGTAGATACAAATGGAGACAGAATATTGAAAGCGGTACAAATTGCTTAATTGGTATAATGTTATCAACCTTTTCCAGTAAATATAATAAAAAAAGTATTTTTTGATACAAGCGCTTCCAATACCTTACTTTGGTTACCCTTGGTATTAAGTTTGGTAGTTACAATCATTCGTTAATAAATTTTGTTTTTGTTATCTTATGTCATTCATACGATTCGCATAAGGCTATATTCTAACTTATAACGAGTTTCTTATTTGTAATTCGAATATTGATGAGGTTTCGTAAACCAAAAAGAGTAAATTGAAACCAAAAAAATGTTTCAAGCTAATGATGAAATAATTGTCCTGATCGTTATCATTACAATGATTTCAGAGTTAAATTTTACAATTGTGCCGTAGATTTCCGTAGCTAAAACGCTTTATGTTGGTAAGGTATCAAGCCTGTAACATTCACGTGAACATAAGGTCTTTGAAGAGTAATCAAGATGATTGGTATTGTAGTATAAAGTAAAGATGGTTATAGTTAAGAAGAAGCGTCCAGAAGTATACACTACAGGTGAGGGCTTATAAGCCCTCGCCCAGAGCGTACCACTCTGAAATACCTGCTTCTAGACCACTCTACGAATGAAAGTGTAATCTGCAGCGTATCATGTTATCATATACTCTTCAATAGTACAGCCTGTAGCATAACATGTGGTCGTGTCATGCTACAGGAGTGTACTTTACAGTGTAATATACTGCTACCTAAATATACTATCTACGAAGGTATAAAATAGTATCCAAACTTGAAGTGTATTTTTTTTATGTAGTTAAACTTTAATGAAGAATTTTACTGTGGAAGGTAAATCCCTTTCGAGTCGATATTTTGTTGTTAAAGAAACCCGAATCTTATTTTCGATTTATTATGGGGATTTTTTTCGAATGAGAAGTCAATAAAAATAAAAAGTTTTATAATATGTATTTCTAGCGGTACATATCGTAGGCCGCGTTTTGGATGGCTTATATACATCATAAAACATTTTTCAATCGTTTTGTATATGTTATTCAA
Source organism: Anisogramma anomala (assembly GCA_038502455.1). Lineage (NCBI taxonomy): Eukaryota > Fungi > Ascomycota > Sordariomycetes > Diaporthales > Gnomoniaceae > Anisogramma > Anisogramma anomala. Next base: position 43,328,956 of record JASMMZ010000001.1, on the reverse strand, counting down.
AAGTTTAGTTTGATATTATTCTGCAACCGAAAGATCAAATACCGTCTCCGGTTGTATTAATTATACGACTTAAGTGCTACATATTTGTTAATATTTGTGTTTATTAGATTTTTTTCCCGTTAAATTAATTATTTTAACTATATTGAATCACCCATGTTGTACAAGGTTTGAAGAACTATTTCGAAAACGTAAATATTACGTTTTGACAGTCAATTATGCGGTTTTCCATTTAGTACACCCTAGGTTTCGCTTTTAAGTCGGTTTCAAAAAGAATCCTTGCCCTCGTAACAGAAAACTACGTATTATATATTGTTAATGTATCCTTCATTTGCTTATCAATAAGTGCGAATATTTTGGAGCTTAATCTTACTAATAACAGTTATAAAGTGAAGGTTTAATTGGTTCTATCAGACCCTTTCTCGTAATACCGTTAATTAATATAATAATAATATACTCTAATTTGAACGAATTTATTAAGAGGTTTTATACTACGTCAAATTGTTGCGGGTAGATAATATTTTCGCATCTTTATTGATATATACGCGTTGATAAGTTCTTGTTTGTTTTCCTCCAATTGAGTGAAAGTTTCTGTAATATTACGGAATTAGATATAATACTTGTATGGGGTATATGAAAAGGCGGTAACATTAAAATAAAACGATGGTATATTAATTATAATTTGGACGATTTTGTTATAATATTATTTTACCAAATTATCTTACCATGGAATTATATGGCAGCTTTTTTTCGGAAGGCATGACGGTTTTGTCTTTTATTTCATGAATTCAATATGTGGGGAAAATTATATCAGCGCCGTCAATTGTTAGGTTAAACTTTTTGAAGTAAACAACGCCTTATTCGATTAAATCCGTGATTATCTTCTGGGTGAATTATTGAAAAGATGTACTTGGAGCGGTGATAATAATTTTCAACTCAGCGTTTCAGCAAAATTACGGTATACCGTTTCCTTTTATGTAACACAAATTTTGGTAATAATTTTTTTTTTTAAAAAAAAAATTTGCTAGCCAAGTGTACGCATTCGGCGGTACGGTATTGGATTTGTTAGTGTGGACGGGCCGGTTTCATAAGGTGGTGTACGTTTCAAAGTGTCATGGACTCAAGCCGTTAGCCATTGTGCCTATAGGTTACGTGACTGTGCACGTAACAGGATGGTTAACGCCTGGCCTGGGCACAGCCCGGGCGCGGATAGGGTACGGTTCGGTGATAGGCTGGATACGGTCTGTGTACGAACAGAGCAAGGTCCGTGTATGGCACGTGTAAGGGCACGTAAGGGGTTTGGTATTATCCTTACCTAAAGGCCCTATAATTTAGGTTACGGTTACCCTTTTTGGTCTTTTTCCGTATCTTAATAGTAACTTCTATTTAGCATTTATTTGGTTTACTATCGTAAGTCAAATTATAACATATTATTGAAGTTTTCTTTAATTTTCTGTAGGAATATTACTTATAATAAATGAATCAATATTCAGCGTCAATAAATCGACGTTATACTTTAATGTTACCGGAAAAAAATAGGCCGTCGGCGAATAACAAGTTTTCTACGTTTATAAATATACTTTCGGCCTTTTCGGAGCCCATTTTAGCGAATATTTTTCGATTTTAAAATACCGTACACTATATCTCATCGACTATTGAATAGTTATATTAACCGGATTAATCGACTTTAACTATCGATCTTACGTTCGACATCGTTTGGGTCGTCGAAAAAAAATTATAATTTAAAACCGAATAAACCACTATTCGCGGGGGATTTTCACCGGTTTGGGGCAGAATAAAACTATATTATTAACCGTAATTCAATTAATTTTCTTTTATATAGGCAAATACTAGTGAAACAATCGAATTTGTACTAAAAAGGAATAATATATATGTCGCAAAGGGTTGGTATGCGTTTCTTTACGTATAGGGATATTATATAACCGCGGTAGAGCAAGTGGTTACGGCTTATTAAGAATTTGAGGGATACGAAAGTAAATATAAAATAGGGAAATTTTTCAATTATATCGAAACAGCTTCGCGAGTATAAGGTATTAATCGAACTCTAAGGTTTACTTATAAGTAATAAAGACCTATAGATACCATTCGTTATCAGGTTAGAAATTTTTAAGCTTAAATAGTCGGCTTAAATTAGCCCTCGGTCCCAAAGTATAACAACTGACTTTTTCGTGTATCACCAAATATCCACGACAAATTCATTGCGCCAAATGTTAAACAAGTAAATTATAGCGCAACCTTAGAAAATTACTGAAAACTCGCCATTGAATTTAAGTCCTTAAATTAAAAACGGTGTTTTAATAGTTAATTCACGAAAACTGTTTAAGCCTAATAACTGGATAATAATACGTTTATAACGGAAATTTGTGTTTTAAAATTCTTTCGTTTAAAGGCTTTAGTAATCGCGGCCAGTTATTTCGATATTATACTTAATTATTTCAATAAACCCGTTCGATACATATTCAGGACTAGGAACGTAAGGCGTCGTAAACTATAATAAAAAAACGTTAAGTTAGGCTTACTTTGAGGCGTTACGTACGTTAAGACTTATCGGACCATTCTTAACGTGGCTACGACCTCCATCCAGCTTTACCTTTTACGTAAGTGTATACGACCTAAGTTAAAAAAGTAAAGGAAAGTTTTCTATTAACGGCGACGGGAGAAGCCTATCTCTTATATAGAGTTTCGTTTAATGGTTTTATTACCTTAATGAAGTAATTATAAAATCGAGTCAATAACGGTTAATTTGATGAAAGTATACATGAACGAATAATTATTTTTATTCTCATTTTTATAATCATACTTACTTTTTAAATATTTTCATCGATTTTAATTTTAATTATCATTATGTTATTGATGAGGTTTTGACCTAACTGTTAAAGATAATGTAAATTTAGCTATTATATTCGTGAAATATGAACACGATATTTTTCTTTCGTTAAAATAGGCCTATTACTGAAAAAGCCATGTTTCGTATAAATATTAATAAAAAGTTGAACCCGATATTAATATATATTATTTCAGGAGTAACGGGGGAAATTTTTTTTTTTGAATATTTTGCATAGGATATCAACAAGTGGTTATAAACGCGAGCGATAGCCGTTTGATAATTTAGAATTCAAAACGTTTAATTTTAAATGAAATCTTAATACGGCTAAGGATGGGAAATATATAAGACATAATAGGTTTTGTTTTCTTCAGATTGATGATACGTTCGTACCGAAAATCATAAGATGTAAAAAACCCGTTTCAGATAACTTATATTATAAGCCTTGGCGAAATGACGCCGATTTATAAGTAATAACAACAATTACGGTGAAGCAAAAAACATTAATTAATCTTTTTACCGACATTGATAATATTTAAAAATCTATTCGATAAGGATAAAAATATAATTTCACCTTTATAAAGAGAAATTCAATAACAACATTTATTTTAAACCGAAAAAAGATAAATCTGTATTAAAATAACCTTAGGGGCCGTTATATTCATTGTTACAAAATTACCTTTTTACGTTTGAACGACAGGTTACGAAATTAGTATATAAGGGTTAAGTTGAGGCGAAGTTTTCATCGAAAATGACGCCGGTATTACTAATTGGTAAACTAGGAGTAGGATAACGGTTGTATATCGACAACCGGGTATCAAACAAAAGTACAAATAAAACCGTTCTCCTTTACCTTTAATTAAGGCAACCTTACGTACGTTATCAAAGTCGATATAGTTAATGAAATTAGATATTCGAAGGGCATTTTAACGTATTCGAATAACACTTGGTAAAAAAAAATCAACAGCATTTTGTACGCTATTCAGGCTATCTAAATGATTGGTTATCCCCTTTAAGTTTACGAGAGCTTTGGCGACGTTTTAACGATATATTACTTATATAATGACGGATATTTTAAATAATTTCGTTATAACGTATTTAAACGACATTTTTGTCCTTTTTTAGACATTAATGAAATTATATAACGAAAGTTCGCGTGGTTTTAAGAATTTTACATAAAGCGGGACTAAATTTGAATGTAAAAAAGTACAATTTCGTAGTTCAAGAGGTAAAATACCTAGGCTTGATTATAACGATTAAAGTAGGTATTTGGGTCGACATCGGAAAAGTCCGGGTAATTTGTAAATAACGGTCTCCACTTATAATCGGGGAGGCTAAAAGTTTCCTGGGCTTTACTAACTTTTATGGTAGTTTAATTAATAATTTCTTAAAGATAACAGATTATGTCGTACGCCTAATAAAGTAAGGTATTCATTAAGCTTAAATGAAACGAAAAAAATAAGTATTTTAACCCTTCGAAATTACTTTTATTACGGTTGCAATTCTAATATATTAGAATTTAAATAGGGTAATAGTAGTGAGAATTGATGAATCGGAAACGGCGTTTAAAAGGTATTTATTGTAACGGAACGAAAACGGTATTTTTAAACTAGTAACTTACCACTTCTTACTATTAATAGATACAAAACGTATCTTTTTTATTTACAATAAAAGACTCTTTACGGCAATATCCTATTTAATAGCATAATATTTTGAATTACGTAATATCTGTATACTACGTTTGTTTTTAATAGATTATAAGGTGTTAAAGTAGGTTTTTTTTTTTTCGATTAATTTCGAAACGACAAGTTTAACAAATCTTGGCCTTTGCCCTTTTAATACAATTTACGGTATAAGCTCGCAACTTAGGGCTCTCGCCAGGATACGATTATTCGTAAGTTGTAAGATAATTCCGAAGTTGAAAAACGTTGTACGCGGGTCTTCTAACCTATTTCTATAGTTATATTAACCGTAATATTAATAAATTTATATATTAAAGGAATATAAATGACAAATGGTTAAGCAAAAGAGTTAAACGAAACGAAGGAATTGTTATAAAATTACGGCGATATATATCCTAAAGAGTGGTCGAGGGCTTTCGAAGGACCATCCGGCTCGCGCCCGGGTCGTTATCGAGTATAACTTTAAGGAATTTTAATACGACAAAGTTAATAATACCGTCGCAGGTCCGGTCCTCAATAAGCCCGCCGATATCATTAACGTCGAATAATTTCCATATTTTCAGCCAGAATAAATTAACTAAATTATGAGATTAAAAAGTAACGAACGATCTGTTATATAAGGTTCGCCTTTTAACGGTTTCCAGAAACGTTAATCATTTTCCATTTGAAATAAATAATCGATGAAAATTTAAAATTACGAAATAAACCCGTGAAAGGTATTACATTTGCGTAAGCGTTTACAATTACCGAATCAAAAACCATTAATATCAAGGATATTGCAATAAACTTACGACGCGTATATTATAAGTTATTTAGGAAAAAACAATTTCTATCATATTTTCCAATGAAATATTTATGGAAAGGGAATAATCATAAATATTCGACATTTATGACGAATATATACGTAATGTAATGGTACGAAACCTTGTCGTACTTTATGATAAGGCTTCCTTTAAATTTTTCCAAATTTTAACCGGTGCTAAACGCATATTTCGGTCGATGTTATAATCGACTTCCTAATTACCAAGAAAGGCCCCCAATGAAATGATCACACTAAATACCCGAGAGTAAATAGAAGGTGTCAGAGGGTTTATTTTAGCAGTAAAGTAGCAAAGGTAACAAAGGTTCAATATCAAGAAGATGTGAGTTCGTTCTGTAGGATGATCATTAGCCGTTAGGCTATTCAGATATGTAGACTGAATACTTAGATTGACAACTGAAGAGCTACGAAGAAAATATTATCTATGTAGTGATGACCGTGTCCTTATATCCTATAGCCTTCATACCATCTTCAGTACTAAGGCTCACCAGTGCTCACTAAGGCTCACCAAGAGATGTTCCCCGCCTGATGTGTAGGACTACAGGATCTCGGTAGCTCAGCTCCATGCTGGCCTGTTTCCTAACCCGCCAACGTGTTTGTGTCATAGCACCCGATATTTGTTAGTTATTACGAATCGCCTTTCCTAATTTATCCAACTAAAAGCCATATAGTTTATTATTGTAAATACGTACTCGAAAAGTTTCCGGGATATGTAGGGAAATTTCATAGGGGTTTAAGTTTTATTATTAATAACCGTGGTGTAAATTAGGTAAACGTATTTTGAACAATACTTTATTATTTAACAAAATTTAAATAACTTTTATATATGGTATACCACCTAAAATAAATATATTGTTATTCAACAGGTAAACTAAAAGATCAAAAAGTAATTAAAAATCGTAGTGTTCTTTTTTATATACGATGAAACTATTCATTTACCCGTTTAATAATTTACTTTGAATAATCGAAAGTCGACGGTTATAGGGTTTAACTGGAACCGTTTAATGAATAGGTACAAAATATCACCTATTTTAAAGGTAAACGGAAATACAAAGCCGTTAACTAGTATCAAGGGGCGAGATATGACATTTAAAGTTTACTTACGCGAAAAGCGAAATTAAGCCAGACAGTAATAACTTACATCCAATAATAAATAAAACCAATGATGAATTACGAATAAAGTTCAGCGGATCGATGTAAGGAAGGCGATTAGGTTTACCTAAGGTTTAGTGATATTAAAATTGATCGTACGAATGAAAAACTCGATTAATTTTATAATTAATACCGGATATTCGATATTTCGAAGCCGTTAAATATTATATTAAATATCCCCAATAAATGTTCGGTACTTTATATAAATTTTGTTAAATATAAGGTTTTGTACCCCCTTCCTTCGTAAGTTATATCAGATATTCGCCTAAAACCAGTTTGATTAACAGACGATATAAGGTACGGTAATTACGAGTAATTTAAAATAAAATACGTCCTCTTGATAAATATTTAACAGGGCGGGTTTTAAAACGTATTTGTTGAATAAAAGGGATATAATAAGTCGACGTAGAAATTATCAGAAATGGATAGCAAATTATAACTCTAAATAAATTTAAAGTAAAATGGGAAAATATTGGAGTTTATAATAACTCAACATTTGAACGACGACATTCAACTTATATTAAATGATAAATATGAAGCGAATCGCTTATACCCACAAAATACGAGTTTATAATACCGTAAGTAAAACCAAATAAATATTATTCGATTATTTCGAATTTATATTTAACCGTAAAACAACTTTTACTATATATAATCGAAGATCTACCTATTTATTATTATTATACTTATTGAGGTGTAATGAATACCGACTTCATTAACGTTAAAAGCCTTACTACAACTAATTATGAACGTTAAACGAGTTTAAGGAAGGGGGACGGTAAAAAGTACAACGAGAACCGCTAGATATAAAAAAAGGGAGGCTAATAAAAGGCGGAACGTATGCAAGACAACGCTAAAAAGGGCGGATAACGCGAAAAAGAGCGGAAGTTTTAAAAGGCCAATAGCGGATAATACGAGAAACAACGAATTTTAAGGGAGGCCGACAATAAAGGATAACTTTAAAAGAGAAGGACGCATAATAAGACCGACGATAAGGGTTAATAAAAGGTAAAACGAAGGGTATAACGGGGTGAATAACCTTTTAAACTGGTTATCAAAAATGACAACACGTTAGTTTAGGCACAAATAATACGATTGACCTGGGTACGATTTAATATTCGCTTACGATCAACACAATTAACTAGTTTCTATATAAAATGAATAAATCAAATATAAACTAAATTAGGTATCGTATAACTCAGCTTTACACGTCACTTATAACATTTTAAAGGCCTTAGCCTAGACTTTATACTTTAAAACCCCGTTGACAGAAGGCGTTTTATATTTTTGAATAGGCGATATAATAAAAAGCGATGAAAGAGTCTAGGATAATAGTGAACCCTCCACAAAAAAAGGGTAACGTAAACGTATAACCAAAAAATCAATGGTTTATACGTCGGTATAATAGAAACTCCCTACATTTAAGCGTCATTACAAATTCAGGCAAATTAATAAACCAGTTTAAAAAAAAACGGGGGTAAAAACGAGTTGATAACCCGGGATATCTCCTTAACGCTAACACGCAAGGAACAGGATATAACCCCTATCCTTTACCATAATAACCAATTGACGTCAAAGAGTATTTAAACTGTTTGAGACCGTAAATAAGTTTATTTCCTCAATATATTGCGAAACAAAGTTAATTAACGATCGAATTTTTTGTAAAGTTTTTTTTAAGTTTACCTTATTATAAACCTTCCGATATACGCGATTCCTTTATACCCGATAAATTCGAGAGTAAAAAAAAAAGGAACTTTCAAGTTTTAAAAACAATTAATAAACGATATATGAACGTCCTTAACCTATAACAGAAAAGATTTATTTTTATCTTTATTCTTCTCAAAAACGAGAAAAATCTCTTATAACGTAAAAAGACTCCAACAAATAAAAAGAATGATGTATTAGTATGTAACAAGATAATATACCTTATGATTAAAACTCGTTAACCCATTTAAAGACGCTGGCAGTAAATTAATATAAAGTAAAACCTTTATACACATCAAGTGAAATAATAAGCTAGGAGAAAATATTGAAATATATCAACGGGAATGACTAATTAATATATATAAAGTAAAGTAAAAAAGTTTACTAAGATAGTAACTAACGAAAGAGAAGGGCGATAATATAAAAGAGAAAAGGAGGAAATTTTTTTTTTAAAAAAAACTATGTAAAAGCGTCCGTTTTTATAAGTATTAATGGAACGGATTCGATAAAGGTGACATATTATACGGGACGAGTTAATCGATACTTAAGATAAAAGCGCAACTTTACACAATACATTAACAAACGCGTTATAAGGCGCTGACTTTAAAAAGAATATCCTACACGACGCGTTAACGGGTACGTTATATGGCGTTGATGATAAAAAAGATACCTTATACGACGCGTTAACGAATACGTTATACGGCGCCGACAGTAAAAAGTATACTTTATATCACACGTTAATGGATACATTATACAGCACGAGAAACATAAGGTAAACCGACCGAAATATTATACGATATATTAAACATAATATTATTGTTTTATGCTCGACCCGCGGATTAAACGCTTACCTCCTGTATCCGGTATTTATCCAAAAATGCGCCGTATCCTTTACAGAATCTGTGGAAAAGGGGGTATATGATAAACTTAAACCGTTAGCCATTAAGCCTATAAGTTACGTCACGATACACGTAATAGGATAGACAACGCCTGGCCTAGTCCCGGCCTGGGCGCGGACAAGGTACGGTTTGGGTATAGACCGGATACGGTCTGTATACGAACAGGTTACGGTTCGTATACGGCACTTATAAGGGCACGTAACGGACTAGGCATTAGCCCTTCCCAAAGGCTCTACACGTTGGGCTACTGTAGCCTCTTCTAGTCTTCCTTCGCACCTCAATAGTAAATCCCATTTAGCACCTACTTGGCTTACCCTCGTAGGTCGGTCCATAACATAAAGCTGTATTCAAAGCGTGTAAAGTTTTTAACAGTAGCCTAGATTTTGTTTTAGAACAGTGGTTTGGTTAGTGTTTTTTTTAGATTGCGTTTGAAGGTTTTTTTTACGACTTTCTTTTCTGGATTTCAAAATATTGTCCAACAAAATAATTGTATATTATTTGGTAGTAATCCATGAATATCGTGGCCTTTAAACCTGATGTTTTTTTTAAGTGTTAATTTATCTATCTTTTGTTTTCCAGTTTTTAATTTTGGATCTCAATAATAAGTTTAAAACGCTAGTTTTAAACACGGCGTTTTTGGTGATTCATGTTTTGGAAATTATATTTTCAGCCCATAAGGAACGTAATTCTATCATGTTTTTCACTACATTATTATTGTTTTGTCCCGTAGTTGGCGAAGGTGTTAAACTTTCTCGATTTTAGAGTAAGTACCGAAAATAAAAAGTATAAGAATTAGCCTATCCAGGTAGGAAATTATATCTACGTTGTTAACCGCCGTTTTGAAGATTATTTCCTTATAATTGAATCCATTTAGTTGCTTGAATAATACCATTGATATATTTTGAACAGCTTATGGTATTGTTTCATTTTTATGATACCCTAGATATTTTTGGTTTTATTTGTTTTTTTCATTGCATGTAAGTTATGCTTTTTTACGTTATTGAGCCGAATCGATTGTTATATTGGAATTTTAAATTATTTAGTACGATGGTTCTAAGGAATGATTTGACTAGTTATTTATTGGGGTATCCTAGAAACTCTAAACTCAAACGTTTCGTATGAGCTCAGCTGCTTGGAATATTTTCTTATGTCAACGGTATAAAAAATTAGCTTCATGGTCAGATACATTATATGAATACTTACCTCATAGTTAAATTTTAAACAATTTTAAAGCTGGAATTCAAAATATCGCGGGGTTTTCGTATATACCTAGCACTTGACACCCAATCTTTCTATAGTTTTTATCCTTTCCTTCATTTATATTTGTGTGCTTTACAACGTGATGAAGTCGTAAAAAGAGTTTTGGGGTTGGGTATCTTAATTGTGTGTATAATGTTTTTATTATAAATTATTTGATATATTCAAATTTTATTGTACGTATTTTAGAGAAAAACTATATGCGTATAAACTTTAAACGAAATGGTACGAATACGCCATTCTGAACACGAACGAGTAGTTTATTCATATTTCGAATTTTCATTTTGAATTAGATGATATTAGTTAATAATAGCAACTGTTGAGTTTTTGAGCTCATAATGTAAAACTTGACTGGTTTAATCGTGTCTTTATAAGAATTGTGTTAAGTAAAGAGTTATTGACTTTACCGAATAAATTTTCCTGGTGTTTTCCTATTCGGTCGAGTTGGAGTTTCGAAAACATCCCCTCGAGCGCGTTGAATTGTCGCTTTTGAGCGGTCGAGATTTTAATTATACTGGTATTTCACATAATTCCCTTGAATCAGTTGCCGTATTTATCAGAAAATGTGAATTAAGTCACGATATAGGCGTTTGGTACTTTGTTCTCGATACTTAAATATAGACAATTTAAAAATATGGTATCTTATAAGTTTGTAAAAATCCGTTGGTTGGCTTTTTTATCTCAGGTTATTCAATAAGTTGAGTCATCCTCTTAATACTTTTTGAGGGTGAACTCATAAGAGTAAGCGTCGAATTCACTAATAAATAACGTTCGAAAATAACTTGTTACAAAGGGACGAGTATAAAGTTTTACTGATCATGGATTACTATTCTGTATGATTAACGGATGCAAAGGGTACCTATAGTATTTACGACAAGAATAATTTCGCGATAGTATTTTACTAAAAGGCATAGTTTTCGGAAACTCGTAACGTCCGTACCCCGTTTACTATTTTGACAGATTATAGGGAATTAGAGTATTTTTGCTCGTTACGCTTAATTTCGTGATGCTAGAATCGATGAACCGAAGTTTTTGTTTCGCTTTTTTTATGTTACTTACGACACTGTCCTGTAACCTAATGCACTCATCGAAATGTATGGACTTGTAAACTACAAAATGAACTAATAAATTAAGAAAATATATATTAAGGTGGAACTTAGGCATTCATTCATTTAGATGGTGGCTTATGAATTGAAACGGGATAATATATATGTTGGAAAGAACCAAAAAAAATACGGGCGATCGGTATTAGCGAAATCGCCTCGTGCCCTACCAGCATTTGTGTCTTTAATCGTAAAAATAACAGGGGATATCGGAACGTCGGCAGTTATAGCACCGTTATGGGCGCGACTCGCATTCAACCTTTGAATTTCATTAACATCGAATGATTACTTTTTTTTCGGGCGGATAGTTTCACGAAATTATGAAACTTAAAAAGAGCGAACGATCCGTTATATAAAGTTCGTGTTAGAATAGTATTACATGCAGTGCTATAGGTCAACTTTACTTACAATAAAGTTGACTGTACTGCAAGTGTATTGCTCTGTAGAGATTTACCGCATTGTGTGTAAATTAATTGCAGTACGCTGCACTTCACTCTAGGGCACAGGCTAAACAATTGGCCATACAAATTACAGTGCAGACCGGCTAGCGGTCTGCCAAACCTAGAACAATCCATCTACTATCTGACCACGCAATACTACTGTTACTTTGAACAATCGAATTGACAACGTTGCAACGTCTGAGGCCTACCAACAGTTCGCCTATTAACGGTTTCCGAAGGCATTGAAAGCTTTCCGGTTAAAATAAAATACTCTGTGTAAATTGTAAATCGTAGTATGGACTCATAGGTTATGTTACGATACCGCAACCGGTTTTATCTTACGAATTTAAAATCATCAACGATAAATATTTTAGAACAAACCTACAACTGATATATTTTCAGTTCTTTGGGTAGAAACATTCTATCTCAAAATCCTCGGAGGGATTTATTATTAAAAATGATTCATGGTGGATATTGAACTTTTATATCGAGTACATACGAAATATAACGGTACGAAACCTCGTCGTACTCTACGCCAAAGCTTTTTCTATTTTTTTTTCATTTTTTTCATTTTAAATAGGTGATGATTTTATATTTCCGTTGATTTTATAATCAATGTATTGATTATCGATAACATATCACATTATCTGCTGGCCTTTATGAACCTCTTTTTTCAGTGCATTAAACTTAAGTTTATATACTTATTATACGCCTAGACGTATACGAAACTCTTTATGAATAGATATTCAAATAAATAATGATTTTCAACGTTTATTATTAACGGCTGAGGCTCGGAATGAATAATCGTATTTAAAACAACATTATATTTTCAATAAGTGTTCAATACCTTTTGTTGACATCATTGTATTTCTAAAAAAAAATGACGATATTAATCGTATAAATTTAAGGCTAAAAAGTACTTATGGATTATTATAGCCTTTTTCTAATATAACGAGGTATTATAGTTACCAGATATTAAATTCATATTGAATAATTGTAAATGAACGATTCTCGGGAATAATATCAACAAATTAGTTTATTAATATGAAAAATCACTTGTCTTTTAGATAAATAGGGATATAAAGTCATATATTGATCCGACGGGACGAATCGTTGCGTTTGAAATATATTTAGGTGAACGTCCCAAATAAATTCAAGTGACGATAATATTTACCTCTTGACTAGTAAAAATAACTGCGAACCGTTGGCGATGTTTGGAAAACGGTGTAAATAAGACGATTGTGTTATATATAAATTACCAAAAATTAAAAAGAATCGCTAGAATGAAAGCTGTGATTCATTCTATCATTAATGTTATATTGTTATTGTTTCGAATTTATTCAAAATTGTATTAAATATTTTTTCGAAATAACTTATGATTTATGTAAACATGGTTGAAAGAGCGGTTATGGACCCCATGTTATCTTAGGTTTAACCCAATATTCGTTCGAAACTAAATTTAGTCATTGACGATACGAAAAGAGATATATATAGGAAATCAAAAGCTTAAAACAATTTCGGAAAATAAATTGCGCGGGGTAGCAACCGTTATATATAAAGTCAATCAAAAGGTTATAATAAGTTTTATAAATCTTTAAGAAATATAGGAATATATAACAGCTCCAAACGAACTCTAGCTAAATAAAAGAATGTTTGGTTTTACAATAATTCGGAATTTGATATCGACATCGAATACGAATTAAAAAACTTACACGCAGCAAACCATCTTCACCTTGAAAATAATACAATATTTATAAGAAAGGAAAAAAATATTACTATTATAGTCTAACGCAACACGTAAGGCTGGATATACGTTACCTATCTTGTTTAAATAAATATCCACTCGTAAGGCTACTTTTATTACGACTTATTAAGTTTTAACTATTCGTTGTGTTTTTATTGAAATCTTTGAAATAGTACCGCCGTGAACGTTAAAAGCCTCATCACTATTAGCTTTTGATATTTAAAAAGGGTGTTAAAAGCGAATGGCATAAAGCGAGGTAGGTATTAGTTAACATCAACGAAATCAATTAGTAAGGGGTAGTGTGGGCGTTAAAAAATGTCGAAGAGAACAGGTAATAGTAAACGGAGCGAACATTAAAAAAGACCTAGAATGGAGGCTAATGCGAGGGGTGGCTTCGAGAACGAACATGTTAATAGGATATAAATATATATATATATATATTAGGTTATATCCTAAATAACGAAGTCGCAACGGGTACGATTGGCTCATCATTTATAACAGGCTAGGTTAATTAGCTTTGAGTTTAAGTCAATTAATAGAATATGGATAAAGAAGAGGATTTTACGTTTAGGCCTTAAACGTCGTTCGCCATACTTCACAAGCTGTAACCTATATTTATTATGAAAAAAATTACCTAGTTATATTTCTTTTTCGATTTATGTTATAGTAATGGAAAGGTATATGATGTAAATTTGAAAGAAACATGAATCAAGACATTTAGTATTAGGATACGGAAAATGAAACAATTTTTTTTACAATAAACAGGGGAAACATTCGATAGCAACGAAGAAGTTTTGGTCGATAATAGACACGAAAAGTAAAGGCGAAGGAAACGTATAATAAAACCGTTAATAACTTATATTATTGAAACGTTAAGGATGCTTTAAACTCAAGGAATATCTTGAAGCCAACTCAATTAATTCAGTCACTCGGAAAACTTAAAATCAAGCCTGTGTTTACAACCCGTAGTATCCCCTCACCGTTTACAAACGAAAAACAAAATAGAGCCTTTATTATTAAAAGCTACCATCGATCATTTTAATGAACAGCGTAAATCCAACTAAGTTATAAACCAAGTCATTTTTATATACATTATGAAAAGGGGTTCATTTACGGTGTAGTCCTCTATCAAATTAATTTGTCCAACTTACTTTATTATAAGCCTTCCGGTATATACAATATTATTACGTACGATGAAAACAAATATATATAAAAGTTATGCTGAAGAATGACAAGCGATTGATATGATATATATGAATATTTTTTTGTTATAATAAAGGAAGTTTAGTTTTTTTTAGGTATAGGAAAAAATGATTGTGTTACCCAAAACACGAAAAGTTTATAAAATATAATTAAGGGAAAGTTATTAATATACGGTTAGGCGACACTTTTTATAAAATGGCTAATTATCTTTACTAAAAGCGTTAACAACTTTATAACCTATGTTTAAAACTTTATAGATAGTAATTATATTAATGAAGGGGGGTTTAATAGTTTACCAAATGTTAATAAATAATCCAATACTAAAATGAAATTCGGAAACAAGTGGTTGTAATATCGTTGTTATAAAAGATACGGTATAATAGGGGACGTTTAAAGGAGATTAAAGAAGTGAAAAAAGGGAGGGGGGGTTTAGAGGTTACGGTAAAGGCCTTATTTATAAGTATAAGTGGATCGAAATCATCAGAGATTATACGTTATAAGGTATGTTCAAGAGCTTATTATATGACATCGGCGGTAAAAACGTCATATTATACGGTTTGTTAAAGGCTACGCTATACGATATCGGCGATAGAAACGATATATTAGACGATACGATAAGGGGCGCTTTATGCGGTTCTGACGGCTTAGAGTTAAACCGGTCGATATTATATATGGTACTTCAAAGAGTACATTACAAGTCTGCCTTCGGCTTGCGTCCAGCCCGCGTACTAAATACATCCAGCCCGCATCTCACGTTTGGCAACAGGATATCGCAGCCCTTGTAGCTTTGAATTGAAAAAGGGATATATTATAAATTTAGGCTATTAGCTATTAAGTTTTCAAGTTACGTCACTGTATACATAACGAGATACGCAGTACCCGGCCCGCGCCTAGTCTGGGCGCGGTACGTATGCATTATGTATGAGGGCACATAACGGGCAGGGCACTGACTATTCTTATAAGCCCCGTACGAAGGGCCACTGTAGCCTCTTTTAGTTTTCCGCCTGTACCTCAATAGTAAATGTCAATTGGTACCCTCTTGGCTTACCATCATAGGTTGAACCATAACACTGTTTAACAACCCCCCGTACTGATAGGTGTTGATTAAATAGGTAGATTACATGTACTTATCTAGGAAGTTATTGTCGAGTTCTTCAGAAATCGTATCTTTCGACGCTTTTCCATTATTTTATACTGAAACTATTTCAAAGTTTTTTTTTTTTTTTTTTTTTTTCTTTTTTTTTTCATTTTCAGTGCCATTACATGATAATATTTTATCAATTTCAATTGGTATATTCGATTTTCTATTTATTTGATTTTATATGTTGCTAATACGTTTCAAACGCTCGGCTTACTGTTAGGGCGGTTTAAAATATTCTTTATATCGGTTTATTAATCGTGATATCTTCGACTAACTTTAATATTTTTATTCACCTGTGAACTACACTTTTCGTTTAGAAACTGTATGACCCATAGGTTACCAGAACAGATGGAGGCTATTGGAACTGAATTTTCTTTACTATTAGTATCGAGCTTTTTTTTATGTCAATCGACGAACTTTCATTTAATATTTTGCGTTGACGACTTATATTTTTCCGTTGTTAAGCCATTGCATACAATGTGGATAACGACTCGCTAACAATGAATATAATGTGTTTTTGAGTATCTATGGCCAAATAGGTTTCGAAAGGCCTTTTTACAGCTTTTTTTACGTTGGGTTTTATGTTTGTTGGTTTGTATGTATAATCAACGTTATTATTCATCGTGTGAAAAAAACACCAAGGGTATTAAACGCCGGTATTTAGCCGATAGATAGTAAAATACTAATTCTAACGTAATTTTGATTTAATTCCGGTTCACTTTTTAAACTTTCCGAGAGCATACACTATATTATAAATACATGTAAAACATATTTTTTTTGAAGTACTATTAGTATGCACATCAATTGAGGGAAGGGCAAGGAAAAACATATTCGTCGATGGGTCCTAAATAGCTTGAAAGCAGGTTACGAAAGTTCTTAATCGCCTTGTCGGCGACGGTAATAATCTGAAGAATTATTTCAATAGCCGATCAATAACAACAACCACAAAAGCGGCTTATCTTGATAACAAAAGAAGGGGTATAACGGTACGATAAGTACGATTATTCATGGCATGCGGTGTATAAAAAGTTTGTTATTAAATTAAATATCATTTTTTTGGATGTGGGGGTTATTTAACTATTTATAGGGGAGTTAGTAAGGGGAGGCTATGCCAGTGCCTCTTAAACAGTATCAAACCACTCGGAAACTGGAATCTTATACATGATGGCACACCGTTCCAAGCCGTATTGAAGCGTTTTTTTTTTTTTGGTATTTTCCATTACTTTGGGTTCGTTAACAGATTTTACCACATTAAATATTATAGGGGGGGAGAGCGTAGGATTAAGCTAAGAGGTAATATTATAGGCTAGTACCCTGCTTAATAGTTACTAGAGATCTAGCCTTAGTAGTTATTATCCATGCTCTTACGTTGCTTTTAATTCGTTTGAAAGCCGAACGAAAGCATGCACTTACCTGTTAAGTTCCCATAGGCACTCCCTTTTTACAGCTGCGTAATAACTTATTAATAAGAGTTTCTCCTCTCTTTTTTATCCCGGATTATAAACAGAATCCAACCACCATAAGGGACAGCTTGAAACTCAGTTCCTTGACATTGACATTAACAATAAATATCTCCAAAACCAGCGACTTAACCAACATAACATACCGTTTACCGTGATTACTAATTCGATGCAACGATGGTGTCGCACCTAACAACTATATAAGAAAACCACTAATGATAAAAATGAGAAATATATACCGGGGCACCATTAAAATATTGTATAAGTTAGCAAAAATGAAAAAAGACGGATAATTAAGACATGGATATTAAACTCAGAATATGAGAAATTATGAAAAAAAATATAGAAAACATTTGAAAAGAGCGATAGTATTAAGATTGACAGACTCCCTACACAAGGAGTTATATAATTTTTACCCAACGCGAATTAGACTTCAACAAACCGAAAGCTACGATTATTAAATTTAGGATTATTTGCGAGAGTCAAGAAAAAAGCATGGTTAAACCATATGAAAATTCACGTTCAATTATTTTAGGATAAGGTAAAAAAGGAAAATACTGAATCCTTAAACAGTGGTCAATAATCCAAAATATTAACCAACGTTTCGTGGTCGGATTCGCAGTAAAATTTCAGGTGAAGACTAATGAGAAGTTTACCTTTCATAGCGGAAATATTAATTTTTTTTACACCTAATCAACAACTAAGTAACACAATAACGTCTTATCGAAATTATCTCAAGATCTTCGTGACAAGCACTTGTAAGAAATGCTTATACGATACTTTAAACCACTGTTCGGACAAGCTATATGTGGCGCTTATTGATTTCTAACCTATAAGTCTCGTTTGAATCAAAGCCTACCATAAAGTCTTTCACTTACCTTACAATATAAGCTTTGCATGACGTAAAATAATAATTTCGATATTTTTGGCATACAAAGTGACGATACATATTTTGCATAATTGTTGCCTTCGTAACATCAGAATCAAGTACGATTGAACATTTGAAACTTTGAAATTACAAGTCAGTCGCGACTTTGACCGAGGGCAAACATTGTAACTTCGATGGATGGTCGATTCGCAATGGCAGTATTAACGGAATTTATGTTTACCTAGATTTCCTTGCAAAGGGAAAAACCGATGGTTAGCCATAATTAACAAAATTTACGTAACAAGTACTAACGATTTCCAGAAAACCGTGCGCATAATAGTTATATTGTGACCCTATATCCGCCTGGAACATCGCATAGTTTATCGGTTACCATACATTCCTAGAATACAACTAATAAGAATGCCTATTAATTAAATAATATGTTTAACTGGCAAACAACAAACTTAGATCGAGGGATTAATATGATACTTATGTACATATCAAAAGCTAAGTTAATATGTTTTTCAAACAATATCTTCACAATAACATTGATTAGTCGTTACAAATGAGATTCCTCATAACGATTGTTAACTATGATGAATTTGAGGACGACCAATTCATGATGACAGAAAATATGATGTACTAAATCTCTCCCCAATATAAAGAAAATCTTACTAAACGTACCTACTTTCAAAGTTTACGATATGAAAATCGGCTGCGATATAAGTATAGCAATGTGGAAAATACTCAACATTGTTATCAGACAACCAAAAATGCCACCTATCACGGTTATTATTTATATTGACTCGAAAAGCCTTTTCAAAGACCTTTTAAAAATGGGAATCACCGATGAAAAACATTCATACTAAACTTGATAACGCTTTATAAAGCTTACAAAAATAATGAAATCGATGAATTGAGATATAATAATAATAAAGTCAACTGTTCTAACTCTATTACGAAATTAACACCACACCAATTCGTGGAGAGGTTTATAAACAACAATAGGCTAAACATACATATTGAAAGCTACATTATAAAGGAACACGTTAAGATGCCACATGATTGCTAATAGGGAAGAAAACAATGGCATCTTTACGAACTGATAAATTCTTCGGTGTTTCAAACTAAGACTATTATAAGTGCAAACTTCGTTGATGGAAACGGTTCATTTAAATATAGAAATTGGTAATGTGTATAAATCTTCTATACAACACTTATATATAGGAATTGACAAAGTCAAAACGCATGACTATGGAGCGAAAGATTATGATTAGAGTCAATTTAGATGTAAACCAGACTAGAATGAACAGGGGTCGGGCCGAAGAAATGAAAAAGGACTTCAGGAATTCCTACAAATTAGTGATTGACTATATGCATGTGCAGGCAAAAAATGCTGTACTAGGGGCGGTTCGTACCTATTTGCTTAGAATACAGCCTTCTTTGGAGACTTTCTACTCATGAGTAATCCATATCATGAGTACTTATTATGGTGATAGTCAAATGGATTCCCACCTTAAGCGTAATCTTAACTTTGAAATATGAACCGAATTTTCATAATATATATACAAATATAAATAGCATAAGAAGAACTATAACCTAATATTAATATTAGGCGCTAAACCCGTAATAATTGATATAAATCAAATAAATTGAGTCACCAGCGCGAAGCTACCATTGTATAGCCTCATCACTAAAATACTCACTCCATACCTTTCTTTTCCTCCACCTTCCAATACTTTTCCTCTTTTTCTATCTTTCAACCACTACTTATGGAATTATTAATTTTAGTTTCATAAACCTGTATCATTGGTAAAGGCTAAACATTATACTGAAAAACCTCTAAACCCCTCACCGAAGGCGTTAATAAACAGGTGGAAAAAAAAAGACACCTATACTTACGTCTATACCTTTCCCGCCAAACTTAACAACTATTAATTTCACTTAAATTCCAACAAAAACACCAATATAAACAACACTTTTACCTACTTAAATAACTTTACATATTCAATATTCGTTTATAGCTTTATGATTTTATACTCTTTCAACTTATTCCTTACATTTGCCTGCCTATTCCTCGTTTGTCGCAATTAGAAAATTGTATCCTTTATCAGCTTAAAAGTCAAAAAATTATCCTTCTAAACAGTATAAGCCATCTCCAATGATGCGAAATTTATAGTGAGCCTATATAGTAAGTTTTGAAAACGTAACGTTATAAGGTACCAAAAACACAATACTATCACGTAACGCCTAAACAGCTTAACTTTTCAAAATTTCTATCCTCGTAGTTACCGTAAGCTCTCTCGCCGTTATCTTTAATTCTCACCATATTTATAACCTCATCAGAAAATTTTAATAGCATTCGCCGCCATCGCCAAAAAGGGAAAAAGCGCTAACACTCGCTATACGACTGTTCTCACCCATTTTTCGGCCGCTGAAAACCCTCTCACGACCACTGCAATCGTAAGCCATTTCGCCGCCGTCACTCTCGTAACTGCCGCGAGTATAAGACCTCTTGCCACCATTACTGTTGTAACCGCTACCAATGCGGGATCTTTTGTCGCCATCACTCTTATAACCACAACCCGGTGTAAACCTTTCAGGACCCCGATGACAACAACTTCTCAATATTTAAATGATAATACACGCCGTTTAAAAAGTAAAAGATTGGGGATATTGAAACCTCAGTCTTATAATTCACAAAATATGAACATCATGCCAAAAGACAAGATTATAGTATTCACCAATATATAAAGCTTTTAACAACGTTTCAACACCATTGTAAACACCTTCTTAAGCGTAAAAAGTCAAATTATTAAGATTTTTTACACTTTACTATAAGGATCGGCAATAGATTAGTAGAATACAAAAGTTACTTCTAATGACCTTCATGAAATATCCTGTTGTAACGTCATATACACGGTCAAAAATATCGTAAATCACCTCGTTACAAATTATGAAATGCTCCCTACAAAGTTAAAAAAGCTAAAACCTTGTTACATGATTTAATAAAACATAAAAATAGTCTACGAAAACATATTTGGATAAAAATACGCTACGCTACGACTAGAAATATAATAAACCGAAACAATAGCAATTGATATAATACCATAATGAACATATAATACACCCTAAACTTGAACAGTTACCATTTCTTATCCCCACCTCATCACTAACAAACTATAAGAAATATCTGACCAAGGTAAAATAATATAAGACTATACTACTAACGAAAATAATACGATGATAACCCAACAGTAAAACACCCTTCATCTAAGACACTCACGATAGGTATAATTTTAAGTATTCTGGTAAGCATTTAGACCAACCTCGCGAAAATAAATACTAGCTTCACAAGCCTAAAAACAATACCATAAAGTATGAAACACGCCGTTACAAAGTACAACCGTAAAATCTACAAAAACTATTATCTTTGCAAGCATATTGAACAAAACTGTGGTTAGGATGAATTCAAGCAAAAACAAAGTTACAACAAATTAAAGCGTAACAAATAGCTTTCTGGTGAAAATCGTATCGACGCAAATCGTAATCGTAAACATGAAATCAAAAAATACACTCTAAGGCAAATAATACTAACTGTTCAAACCAGGAAAAGCTTACTAATTAATCATGAAAGTTTTCAAAAACACACTCGAATCACTCCAACAATAACGTACGCTATAAAATAAAACCTAGAGTAAAACCACACAGCTACCAAAATTATATATAGTATAGTAAAGACTTTAATTCGCGCAACATGTTATTCAAAAACTAAAAAACATATTCTGGAAAAAGTAACTTTTACTCAAGAGACATAACAAAACATATAAAACAGCTAAACAATATACAACCTACAGCTATTCACCCAGACAATAATGTAGACAACATGGAAATTCTTAACATGATTGTATCTAAACCTGTTAACAAGGAGATGACACCTCGCTATGAGTAGCTATCAATACGTCGAAATTACAGTAAGTATCAGCCATATATACAAAAAGCACTGATCCTACGTCGAGACCGAAGTTAGAAATAGCCGCGTATAAAAATTCTGATTAAGCATAAACTTTCCTAATTATACTGTGACAGAACATATCTATAATCAAACTCAAAATTATTAATAGTATAATAGGTCAACTTATTCGCTTTACCACTAAAGTACATTCAATCATTTATACTTCCGTACTTAAGTTGAACGGTACTTATTGCTTATTATTAAAAACAATTAATATATAACTAGTTGATCGCCTGAGAATAAGCGTCTTATTAACGAATAATGAAATTAAACCTTGTAATATGAATGCACTAATATCTAAAATATAATGTATAATAAAAAAAAAACTTCGCGATTCCTTTATCAGTTTATAAAGTCACTACATATCATATTGTTCGCATAATCACCGCTAATATCAAGCTTATTAACCAACTTTTACAAACGAAATATTTAATCATTAAGTATATCGCCCTCCTTGACAGAAAATCATTTATATTTACCGCTTAACATACATACGTTTTTAATATTGACACGACCACTGCACATATGGTACCACTCCATAATCCCACAGATAAAATGTTATACTTCACAAAACACACGCGTTTATGAAAGATTACAAAATACGAAAATAACGACGACTTTCAAAAGAATTCAAAGGGAGCAATATAAGCCGTTATATAGGCTATGACTATTAGTAACGTATAATATACAGTTACGTAACCTACAACAACAGATATGAACAAAGATTAAGTTCCTGTTACCCCTACTAAAGCCTTCGTTAAATTTATCACGATATCAGAAACTAGTGTTAAATTCGAGTTGGAATCTCCAACTTCTTTTAACTCTATTGTGCCCACAAGTACGCTTTTTCTGACTAAGGAGTGTGTTAAAACTCAGTCAAGCACCATTCGTCTAAATATTATCGTATACACTTTATTTAATAAACTAGGGTGCTTAAGGTCTTAAATCTTACTAATAAGAAAACAGGTTGTTTTAAGCTTCACACCAAACTTCGTTACTGAAATACCGCGTTTGGCATAAAACCACCTAAAAATATACATATAGTAAGAACGATATAAGGTACCGATATCAATAAGACAAATCTAACACAATATATTCAATTACAACTGAGTTAACAACAATATATCGCAATAAAAACACCGGTCCAAATAAACTGCCTTTGATTGAAATAATAAATGTTAAACTTATAAAAAGCTAGTAATAATCGGATGAAACTACAGTCTATATCCAATATCCAAACAAGTAATAAATAATTCTATTAATGAGTCGATACGTTGTATAATAAAAAAAAACATGAAATTATGCGATATTATACTACCGTTTAATTAATTAGTATTTGTTGGAATAACATTTCATGCAGTGGAGTAGGTCAACTTTACTTACAGTAAAGTTGACTGTACAGCAAGTGTATTGGTTTGTAGAGACTTACCGCATTGAGTGTAAGTCGAGTGCATTACGCTGCACTGCACTCTAGAGCACGGGCCAAGCAATTGGCCATACAAATTACAGTGTAGACCGGCTAGCGGTCTGCCTAACCTAGAACAATACATCCATCATCTGACCACGCAATACTACTGTTACTTCGACCAATCGAATCGATAACGTAGCAATGTCTAAGGCTTACCAACAGTATTTATAATATCAAAAACCGTTTATGAGATAAATGAGGCTCAAGTTGTTATAAATTCATCACTACTAATCAAATGAGCTATTTAAAACTCATATCTACAGTTACTATGGAATGATATTATCAAATAGATTATGACCAAAATTTAATCAAAATTGTAAACACAACGAAATTCTCCTTTATATTTATGGTATACACTAAAAACAGCGATCGTTTTACTTTTATCAGTTAATGCGAACTTTAACGATATGAAGTTGAATGTATAGACTTCTTAATTAACCATCTTAAGGCCAAAAGGGTTTTAAACACAATATCAATATAATTGCATCCTATGTACGGTACAATTTATCAACGACATTATAATTTTATATAATGTATTAAGAACCTCCTCCCGTATTTAAAAGCCAATTTTCAACTTCTAGTAAATCAAAGTATTACATTTATCTTCAAAGTAATATAATGTCGGCTTTTACTTAATTAAAGTTGCATAATTTTTCCTAATAGACTCCCAGTTATTCATAAATGAAAAATAACCTTAAAAATATTCGAAATCTTTCATTTCATCGTTTTTAAAAGACCTCAAAATTAATTTGGGAGTAAAAAAGTTCTTACACCCATCAATACCCTTGAAATCTTATTTTTCAAATACATAAAAAAATACTAATACAAGAAACAATGACAATTTAAAGTTGACAATCGTAAAAAGCAAATATATTATATATAATATACATTTATAAATCCTAAACCCAAGCAAAAGAATCCCTTTAAATATAAAATAACTTATCTGTATAAATACCTTACATCATATTAGCTCAGTCTTTCATGCCGATTTTTTTAATTAATAAAAACCTCAAACGCTAATTCTGTATTATATCTTTTTACCTTCAAAATCTGTTTTGAACGATGAATACAACCTATTCAAACCATAGTTATCTAACCTATTAAATATTTAAGTCGTTGCCTAATTCGCGCGCTACCCAATGATAAACCTTTTAAATATAAGATCACTTATCTTATATAAGCCTACAATCAACTACGTATAATATAAGTAAGAAATACTTTACCAACTTTTATTTTTACCGATGATAAAGCTATAGAAGGCATTGTAAACAAGATTTTACCTTATACAAAATTTATAATTAAGGTAAATCTTGGACTAACCAATACGTCTATTAACCTAAATGTATACTATGTAAATATAATTCACATACCGGAACGCCTTAATTTGGTAAAAATTGCACTGAATTGCCCGCCTCTTAGTAAGAACGATCAATTTCTTTAGCGACATATATCAGTACTAAATAAAAATTTGAATTAATTACCAACTTTAAATAATCATCATGGTACAATACACCTCACAAATGCACAAAGAAATAATAAATATGCGGCATCGCTTTTGAATTAATTAATATAACACTATAATTGAACTTAGAATTTTATAGGATCTTACAGGCAACAAGACCAATAAAATCATACCTATTAATACCTCTAAACTTAATCAATCTTTTCGATTAGTAAACTAATGATTATACGATTAGGATACGAATATTTGTAAAACAAAACTTGTGGTTAATACAATAGTCGTGCAGGAATTTTTTACCGAGACACAAAATAAAAACAATATTTCGTATTCAAAAGAATAAAAGCAACCTCAAATAAAACAAATTTTCACTAAAAATGATAACTTGTAAATGTATATGTTAAACTTTTCATATAACGTGTAAAACTACGCAACATGAACCAAAAACTACTAATTCGACACAAACCAATTAAAATACCAGAAGAACCAATACATGCAATCTATATAAACTTCGTACTTGCATACTAGCAGTGTCTTACGAAGTTACACCTTGGTTATTACATAGCAAAGATTTCCTTAACCTAGTAATACTTATCATATTAAAAAAATCCATAAAAAACTCATTATTTCAAGTTACAAAAAATATACAACAGAGGTTTATACTTCTATTCTCATTCAACAGTTTCTATTATACGACTAACTCTACCCACAGCAAATCATATCAGACAAAAACGTCAAGTTTATATCTGTTTTTTGGCAAAGATTATAAAAAGGCATTGGAACGCGTTTTATAATAATAATAACTTATCATTTATTGACTAACGTGCAAAAGAAAGAAAATCAAGAAATTAAGTAGGCTTTACTCTACTTAGTAATAAAGTATCACAAGTAATATTAGGTCAATATTTTACCGGCTTCAAAATAAAACCTTAACAATGTATATTTGCGAACCGTGAAAACTAGTCCTTCCAAGCATCTATGGAAATTAAACGTATAACATGAATAGATATTCTCACATGAATTCTAGAATACAAACAAACAGAATTTTGGTTTATGCAAAAACATTTACGACGCTACGAATGATTAACAATGAATTTTATTGCTATTATCCCATAAAAATATGATTATAATTATCGTTAGTATAAATTTGTCGTAGGTAACAACCTTTAAGTCAAATTTGGAAAATCTAACGACACTCCTTATAAACAGGGTAAATTATGGACATTACGTATAGGATTATGCATAATTGTAAAAACAAAAGTCAATGATTGAGTTTTTACCGTAAACTTTCCACCTAACTTGCGAATTCATCCGATAATTAGCATCACTTACTCATTACCTTATGGCGAGTCCACGAATAATCCGTTTAACTAAACAATCATATTGCTTTGGCTTGTTAATTACGAAGACGATAAATTCAATCTAGAAAATTAGAGAGTGGAAGGTATATCAGCTGAACGGGTATATTACCACCGATTGAAAAAAAATTAAGCACAATTATTTCTAAAGTAAAAAGACTTTAGAACTCTTGACAACGAATAAAAACGGGTTTTCGAACTAAATTATCCTGATTTATTTTAGGCCTTGAAAAAAGACGGTACCAAAAAAGTCGTTAGAAAATGATATAATAAGTATTTACTATTTTATTTTTACCTCCGGCATTTATTATACCAGGGGCGGTACTTGTCTACTTTCTCTCGAGATTGCCTTTTGTCGAGACTTCCTACTCATGAGTCATCCTTCTCATGAGTACTTATTGTTATGATGGTATGGTGGATTCCTACCTTCAACTTATTGTTTACCTTAAAATACTGACCGGTATACCACAATACGCTTGGTCATACACAAAGCACAACAAAAAACAAAAAACAAACGCCAGTATTAAAACAACAACCAAATGCAATACAATCATAACAACTATACTAATAGTAATTACATTATAGTAATTGCAAGTGGACTATATTTTTATTAGAATTAACTTCATTAACTTCAAGTCAAATACAATAAACGCCTACCTCAAACTAAAACACAGACCATACAACTAACTATACAAATTAATATACAAACCGGCCAGTGGTCAGCTAAACATAAAACAATACATCTACCACTTGACTACTGCAATACTACTATGACTTCGACCACGATTCGAATGGACTATCGTAACAATATCTAAAGGCCTATTAATACGCAAAGCTCATCAACCATCATTTCCAATAAAAAAATGAGGGAATTCAAGGATTACCTCTGATTGATAATCGGCTACACTGGTACGCACGCACAAAATAAAAAGTCGTCAGTGTTAAAATAGCAATTATTTATAATACAATTCAATCAGCTGTACTAGTTGTAAATTAACTGCACTAATTGCAAGCTGACTATATCAACCGCAAGTCAACTGCAAGATGTGCCCAATTCGACATCAGACATTACCACTTTCAATGCAATGAACCAGTTACTTCTACCACAATTTGAATCGACTACATTGCAACAAAAAAGGCCTACCATGAAAGATTGAAGTAATATCTTGAAATAATTCAATATAAATCAAGTTACCTCAATCAAATTGTCGTACTTTGTTGCAAATATTACAATCTGCATCCGCATACCTTATAATTGGGAAATGATATTTGATTAGTGTGAAGAAACTAATAGAACTGAATGAATGATTTTTTTTCGAAAATATTATGTATTATAATATCCTAGATAGTTGAAGGCTGAAATGAGTAATTTTTATTGGTCATAAGCAATATAAATTCAATATTTCTCATTTCAACGCATTGGAATCGTTTATATCATTCGACAATTTGGCTTATTATGATGATAGATTTCTTAGAACATTAGTTTTGTCAATATTCTGCTACTTCGTATGATGTTTTCCTTTGAACTTACTGTTTGAGTTTTTCACTTTTTACTTTTTCAAAACTAGACAAGTTAGATCCTCTTGAGATTACTACACATTACTATTTCGTTCATGAAGAAAACAAAATTGGAGGATTGTGACTTGTTTTAGTTATGTTTTGGAGTGAAACGCGTTTTGAAGGCGAGGTACTGTCATGGGTTTAACCCCTGATTTAGCCCCTACCTGAGCCTATTACTAATACTAGTATAAGCTCCCCTGCCACGTTATTTAGCTTTTCCTTCTTCTTTTTAAGGACAAAGTGAAATCAAAGTACGTCAACCTTACTGCTTTGGCCCGTAATATACCTACCTATTGCAAGAATGGACACTTATTTCCGCTTGCGTAATAAGCGTTGACAAGTGGCTCTGATTTGAGTTAACAACGCTAACAAAAGCAAAATTTTTAGCTTAACCAATTGACTGCCGGATTATTGCATGCCATGTGCAATGGTCGCAACAGTATGGTTGTATAATTGTGCGTCATTCAATTTAATGAAACTTTTACACGATTCCGGTACACAGTTTGCGGTTGGGATTGCTTTCACATCAGAAGAGTCAGTAAGGTTGCCGTATTGACTAGTACACCGTTAATATTTTTAGTATCCCGGTATACGAATGCGGTGTTCCACATTATAAAATTATGTTATGCTTGAATTATCGTACTGCAATTTGTATGATAGCGGAAGTATCGTAACGTTTGCAAGTCAGCATGCATCTTGCATATCCATCTCCACCCACTAGCCTGGTGGTGGGTTGAGGTGTAACACTTGGCAATGGCAATGCGCACTCCACCATTTGTTGAATCTGCGAAGATTGGGAACTACATGATATATATGCTTTCGCTCGGCACAGTACTATACACTGTTTGTACTATCAATATACTCACTATCATTTCAAGAAACTAGCCAATGAAACGCAATTCATTATCTCGCCTTCTTTCGGCCTCCCAGTGTAGAGGTACAGAGCAACTGACTTGTTCGAAGGGTCCCGGGCTGTGACACACACACATCATGTTCTATTCCCAGAATACATCACCAACCAAACAGTTGACACACATGATCATAACAATTTTGTCTACTTACTATGCCATGGATGACTGGGATGTCAATGCTTTGGTGGCCTGCCGCATCTCTATGTCCACTGCCAGGGGAACTGGCAGGTGAGGTGGTGACTCCAGAGACGGAGCCCCAAGACGTGCTCAAATGCACATGAATTTCTATCTCCTGGTCATTGATTGTCTGAAACTTGGTCAAACAGAAAAAAGCCCAAGCAAGGGGTGGGAATATCCTATAGGCTATACCACCGTGCTTGCGGATCACAATCGAATCTTGTAGTGGTGGACGAGTAAGTTCATGTACTATGTAACAGCACACGTAAGGTGCATGCAGCATTGGAGTCTGTGATTTGAATCGGAAATGATGTTTGATTGTATGCTATCATTGGAATGACCCGACGAGTCTTGGCCCTCGGTATCCTGATCTGGCGACTTGCCACTGTCCTCATGCACAAATATCGTTTCGTCGGTTGATATTTGGGCGTCTCCGGTAGAAACATTGGGCCATGAACCCCTGGACGTTCTGTCCTCGCCCGCGCGAAGCAGGCCTGGTCTGCTCCGGACGGCGGGCAGGGTGGCGTGGAAGAGATAGACGCTATCGTCAAGAGGTCAGCCCAGCTCGAAAGTTCGAGTTTTGGACCAATGTGTATGGCAGTGTGAGTTCAGACAAAGTGAGAAGATTGTTTTGCAACGCGTTGTTGTCATCCTGGCACCAGCAATAGCATGGGCATGCAATTGGAGATACACAATCCCATGGTGTTGCGCGATGCTTTGATGGCCCCGCGGCTGTCATCATGGTCGTTGGGAGATGGGCGAAAGGAACGAAAGAAGCTTGCCTCTAGTTTCAACCTCAAGGGGCAACCGTCCATGGACGTCGCCCTTTCGACTGGAAATCTGCAGAGTGAGGAGTCCCAGCTCAGGTCTCGGGCCTGAACTTGCCGCGGTTTTGCCGCATAGCCTGCACCTTCCTCCGGTCCTCATCGAACTTCTTGATCAACTCGGCCTGCTCGGCCTTCCTCCGCTCGCGCAGCTGGAAGCGGTAGAAGTTGCCCATCTCGTCCTTCTTCTTCTGCTCCCTCTCCAGCATCTTCTTCCTCGCCTGCTCGGCCTCCTCGCGCGCAGGCGCCGCCCGGCCGCCCCTGGTGACGGTGACGAAGCCGTCCTCGTCAGGCTCGTGGCGCAGGCGCTTGGCGAGCTCGTTGGCGTCCTTCTCCTTGCGGTTGTAGAGGCTGGAGAAGGCGTCGACGGACTGCTGCAGGAGCTCGATGGGCGGATAGGAGAGCTTGTTATGCGCTCTGAGCCAGTGCGAGCCGAGGGGTGGGACTTTCTCGGTGACGCCTTCACCCCAGACGGGGAATTTCTTGCTCTTGTGGGCCTTGGTGATGGCCTTGAGCACGAGGGCGACGCACTTCTCGTCGGCCAGAAGCATGACCGCTGTGCTTCCACTACGATGCAGTTGGCGAGTCCATGTTGTCGGCAGGCGTGCTACTTGCTCCTCGACATCCTCCTGGTCCTCCGAGCCTGCATCGCTGCCGCGCTTCCGCTTCCTCGATGCTATGGCGGACAGGCGTGCGGCTTGTGCGGGCTCGAGCGATGCAGGCGATGCCTTCTTGTCGACATCGAACTGAATGGCCTCAAGCCTGCCAGGCCCGACAAGACTGGCTACAACTGCGCGGAAGTGCGGCTCTGTGCTGTCGGTTGGGACGTTGGTGACGAAGAGGCTGCGCTCGTCGTCGGCGGTCGGATTTCTGGGCTCGTGTCGGCGCATGTAGAGGTGGTGGGTGGTTGCGTGGGGATACGATGGCAGTGGCGGGATTCTCAACGGCAGGACCGAGAACTCGCCGATGGTTTTGGGTAACGGCGCCATGGTGGATGCGTGGGGTTGTAGTGGTGGTGCTGTTGCAGTTGGGAAGGTTACAGCCTGGTGCGAGCTCAGGGAAATGGAAGGGCTCCGAAACTAGCTTGCCGACCTCGGCCGACTCGGCACCGAGCTGGAATCTGTGGTGCCGAGTGGCGGCCCGGACTCGGCGACTGGGGATAGCGTCAACCAACATCCGATGGCAGTAATGCTATAGTAGTATTTGTATACTGATTCATGCCCTCCTCGCCAACATGGCCTCCAAGACGTTCATAACTTTCCCAGACACGCCTCTCGTGGCAGAAAATTCCTGCGCCACTGTGGACCGTGAAGCCAAAGAGTCTGGGCGTCCTTGGTGCGAAGACTCCGTGAGCATCTACGGCATACAGGTAGAATTGATTTCCATTTCGCAAATGAATGGCTGTTCGGATTCCATAACTATATCACAATTGAGAAATGTGAGGTACTCTCTATCGATGCTAGATTAGTTCAAGCACTTGGTGAAGCAATCACCCGTCGTGCTTGCTTGATTTGTATTTTAGGTATCCTTCAGCCTCGCATTCTACGACTATAAGCATATGCTATTTTAACACTGGGCACTTTTTCAGACTGATATCGCTGCCTTGAGATTGCAGTCGACGTCCCGTATTCCAAAAATCAAACCAACAGAAAGAACGCCATCGCTAGATAAATCCGCCATATGATGTTAGGTCTCCTTCGATGCACAGGTGCGTAATCTGTTCCTTGTGGTGTTTTTTCTCCATATGTGGATCCTACGGCTGATTTGTCAACCTTGCCATGGGCAGTGTGTTTACTCGGCAAGGAGTTGAATTCGACCAAGCAAAAACGTGGATTGGGGCCTCCAAACTGGAAACCGCACCAATCTTGATAGAAACAAAGGAAAGAGGAAGCCTGCGACGAAAAGGACCGAAATCCGCCCCGTTCATCATCATCCCCAGCCGTCCAAGGACCTGCCTCGTCGACCAGGGTCATGGCCGAGCCGATCAAACCTCTTGACCGCGAGGTTCCGCAGACTCTTCACTCTGCCTCTTCTCGTAGCCACTGTGCGGGCGCTTCCGCAGCGCCGCCCGAAGCGCCTCCAGGGGCCTGTCCGCCCAGACATCGTATGTGGAATTGCTGTGGGGGAAGAGGATCTTGTTGCGCGTGGTGCAGGTCCACTCTGACGTGGGCACCTTGGGGCGCGCCGCGATGGTCTCCATGTCGGTGACGATCTGGGCGCAGTAGAGCTCGAGCGGCAGGTCGTTGACGTCGTCGCCGAACGGGTTCTCGATCTCGCGCCCGATGAAGAGCAGCCCCAGGATGATGTAGGCGGCGACCAGGCTGGCGGGGATGGTCAGCCAGCCGAGCTTGCTCAGCAGCTGGAACGGCAGCAGGAAAACGTAGAGGATGGTGATCTGCGAGATGGCGATGCTGTACGCGACGGGCAGCGGCGTGGTCAGCACCCGGTCCGTGTGCACCATCACCTCGTTGAGCCCGGCGAGGCCGTTGAAGGCCAGGTTCTGCATCGCCGGTCCCACCAGGCGCCCTTGGGCGATGAGCTCGTCGACGTAGGCGCCGAGGTAGCAAAGGATCTCGAGCGGCAGGTTGCCGATCGGGGCCCGGGCGGTAGCTTTCTTCAGGATTTTGCGCGGGTTCGAGGTGGCCATCTGCAGGCCCAGGCTGGTGCCGACCCGTTTGAAAACGCTGGGCTGAACCGGCTCAAAACGGTCGCCTTCGGTAGCGTCCTTGGCGAATGTGTCGAGGTGGCCAATGAGGTCGGAGAGATCATCGTAATTCGTGTATGGCTCGAATCGCAACTTGTGCTTGAGGGCGATGGCAAAGGCAACCAGGAGATTGAGGGCCGTTCTTCAGGACAAGAACAGGTCAGTCAGACGCTGCATGGGCGCGCAGAGACGCACTCACAGTTTGCCCAGTACGTCTGCTTTCCGGCACTGGTCTCGCTCGATAGCATGGATCCAGAAGCCGCGTCCGAGCGATTGACAGTTGAGCGCCAACTGCGCCCAGAGCCTGCGACCCTCTGCGTATCTCTCGTATGCGGTGGCGCTGCGGAACGAGAGACTTAAACCAACGACAAAACCAGTGATGGTAAGCAGGATCGAGTCCACGCTGAGGTCTACACCATGGACATTGTGAGAGATGTACGAAATCGCGGTTGACCAGACCGCGACCAGGACCAGAGGCACGATGAGCTTGGGCAGAATGCTGCCGTGCATCTGTAGGAAGATTGGCCATTTGGAGTGCTTGAGGATGTCCCGAGGACCAGCCTACGCAAGGAACGATTAGCAAGAACAGCTATGCTGTGAGTCGAGCGTGGGGAAGTATTGCCCACAAAGTAATCGTCCAGCTCTGTGCCATGATGCCCGTGGGTGAATGGGTTGGGTGTGGTCTGGCCACGCGAAGGCACCGGCGCAATGAAATGCTCTTCGTTCGATGTCACCTTCATCTTTTCCTTTTCCTGGTTCGCCAGGCCGTTCGGCGTCAAATGCTCGGGCATCGTGTTCATGCGTTCGTTAACCCTGTTACTGAGTCGGGAGGGGCGGGATCATACTTGCTTATAAGAACCGAGTTGTGCAACTCGGTAGTCACGACGTTTTTGCCCCCTGAAGCCCATGTTGGCTTCTGTCTCTGAGCATGGATCCTAGTCTATTATGGTTTTACCGGGCCGAGATTGACTGCAGAGCCGCTGGCGTATGAGGAGTTGCTGATAGCACGCCCTTCCATGTGAGCTTTGATATTGAAATGAATACCGGGGTTGAAGTCAATGCCATAATGGTGGTGACGGAGAATCTTGTGACCCTCCCCACCTGTACTGGTACCTGTCTTCCGAGAGGCTTTGTGTTCAGACCTTCCAAGGTCGCCCCTGTTTTGAGTTTTATCGACGTGTTTCCTCTGCGTCCAGACAATACGCTCTGCCCCTGGGTGTCAGGACTATGTCAGAGCGTTTCCATCGTCCCTTGACAGCCACTGAGCAACAAGAGCTAACACTCCAGGCTTGGAGTTAGTTCAATCCGGCGTTCCAGCCTTGCCAAGCCCGACTTCAGGCATGTCAAGCTGACGTCCCGTTCCGAAGTCGTTCATCAGACAAAACAGGCGGGGCTCGGATGTATGGCAAACTGTTCAAGTAGGGGTGCCCTGTATGGAAACCACGGCCATACAAACCTCTCACGCTTCAGATTAGACCAGAGAAGGTTGTGAGCTGCAGGAGCGATGAGGGCGGGCATTTCTGCCCCCGGTTCATCGCGTATGCCATACTGTTCTTGATAGGGATTGATCAACTGATGGTGGAAGACTACCCAAGATACAGATTGACGTCATTGGATTCATTCCTAGAAAGCGAGTGGTCAGAATATAGAGTTGAAAAGACAGAAATGTATCTGACATTTGACCTGAATCCCACGCGCGGCGAGTATAGATCTTCACTGACGATTTTGCTTGTAAAGCCGATCAGTCGACAGGGCCACAGTATAAACTAACTAGATTGCTGGGCGGAAAACCATCTCGAACCCATTTACTGAATCAGAACAGACATTGTTCAATAAGACGAAGGAAATAAATCAAATAGGGCCGATGTAAAAATGAAAGAAAGTTATATTATTGTTACGGTTCTCGTGTTCTTTTCATTTAACAGGCTTTCTGTTGCTACTATTGACTGGACCAGCTGCATCGTCAACTGCTTTCAGAGCAATCTACTGCGTTTGTCAATTACATGAAATTCAATGAAACTGACCAGTCAACTCAGCTGCCAATTGCGATGGCAACTATCCAGTCGCCATGCCAAAATTTAATACTGATTATCCATGACTTATAATAGTTACAAATAATCCATCCAATCATATAATGGGTATAGCCTAACATTATCACGCAGACAAATAAGTATGATCTAGCTAATAAATCATATTATTCAATATTCATAATCATTAACTTATTTCTAATTGGATATATACATTTGTTATTTCGATAAACGATTCGAATCGATACTTGTATTCTTACGGACAGATAGATACGTACCAATGCTAATTATAATTTAATTACGTTTAATAATGATTGTTTTAAAATGGATACTACTCTCATGCGTGATGAACGAGGTCGCATATTTTATCAAGTTTAATAAAAGAATCAATTATTACTAAAATACCTCTGGATGGCATTAAAATTCTTCAAAGACACAAGTTTTGACAGAGTAAACTCAAAATACATATTTTACCCGATTCAAAAAAGGAAAGGTTTTTGTTGAGTATCTCACAAACGTCCGCAACGTTAAATAATCGATAAATTGTTGATAGATCTGAAGACGTTGCAAAGTTTGTTGATTCGAATTGTGATCGAAGTAACAAGTAATATTGCAAAGATCAGGTGCTGAATGGTTACTTCTAAGTTTGTCAGACCGCTAGCCGCTCTGACACACTACTTTGTATGGACAATTGCTTAGCCCATGCCGCGCATTAAATTGGGCGTTTTGCTGCAATTAAATTACAGTTAATACAGTTAACCTAACTATATTATAATGGAAGTTGTTCCAACACTGGCGGCTTTTTATGCTGTGGAGTCAATGCGTCTTACAGAATAACAAACCCGTAATGCCAGTGCTTCCCTTTGCTTTTCCTACTGTTATTTATATAGCAATTGCACTTTCTTCCACTTGCAATCCCGGCAACAAGTGTTTTATCACCTTTTCACTCCTATCCCTCCACACATACACAACTTAATCGTAACAGTCAACAAAGTTGACATCGTTAACTTAATAGTCTTTTAATTTGCTAAGGTTCTTTTACCTCCCCCCTTATCTATCGTTACGTATTTTAACTTTGCCGGATGTTCTTTCCACGCATTGCTCGATCCTTTGAATGAGTATATTACTATTTGTGAGCATTTTGAAGGCTTTATTTAGTATACACTTCGTTAAAGCATTAGCTGTATTGCTTTTATCGTTATTTCATGGCAACTTTTCAATTTACCTATTTTTTAAGGATTTTCGGAAGGCTATCACGTTATTTATCTATCGTTCTTCATTATGTCCTCGAAGTTTTAAAAAGCATTTGAATAAGCTTCGGACATCGGTACAAATCACAAATGAAATAGGTAGGATTTTCAACTATGGAGTAATAATATTAAAGCTTTTACATATAAAGATGCATATATTAACACTGAATATTATAATGTAGACCTTAAACACCAATACATTGTGTATGCAACGTTTTTATTGCGTTAAGGTTTAGTAAATCGATGTATTAGTGATAGTAAATTATAAGCTCTTATCTGAGGCATGTACTTTCTAAATGCTTCTTATGGCGCTTTTATCTTTCTACTATCATTTTCGAATACTGTACTATCTATATGTGGATATTAATACCTAACAAATACTAATAATAACGTTTTCGGTTAATTACAAATAGTAAAAGAAAAACAGAGACGAATTTCAATCAAGTACATAAAAAGCGATATTTTAGCGGTTCTAACTATTTCACGTTTTAATATTACGATTAATAAAAATTACCTAGTACGAAGGAAGACTACAAAATCCTCGTTATATTTGGAAAGGAAAACTTTTGTACGTTGTTATTCATTATATTTGTCATTTTTAACGAATGAAAACCCTGTTACATCATTATTAACTTAATTAACATTTAAAACATATCCGAGCACATTTTTGTAAACATTCTATTTACTATCGGCTATGCAAACTATAAGGTATCGGATCCCTTCATTAGTATTTATCCGGCTTAAAACAGTTTTTATACTGCTTTCGCATATGTTGTAAACAACGAAATTAGCTTTTACAACGTTTATACCAACAATTTAAACGCATAAAACAACTTTTGAAACGCTTATAACAATACTGAAAACGCATAAAGCAATATATAGCGTTTATATACATCATATGAACTCTTATATAACCCCCTCTTCCCCTTGTTTCCCCCAACATCTGATACCCTACTTTTATTTACATACTGTTTATTTCAGCTGACACTAACGACGTTGAAAGTTTACCAAACGCTTTAATAGTATAAAATTCCTGAACGTTTAATAACTAATTTGAAGAATTTGATTACGTGTCATTTACCATTGATTTGCACATCACAAGCACTAAACGTGTGATTGAAAACTTAATAACGCCTAATTTGAAAGGTCTTGTTACATTTCACTCACCTTTCATTTATATATTACACCCTTTGGTTTTTACCATATTATATTGAAAACCCTTCACTCGTATTATTTCAAACGTATACAAACTCATATTACTATATTACATTTAGAATCACATTTTCTATAAGATTAATCCACCGAAATAGTATTACTAACGAAAATTTCAGTTAAAATAAACGAGTCTTTAGAAATTTTATTTCAATATGTAACGTTTCGAAAAAACGTGTAATGTTTATTTCTTTTAAACTATAAAATAATGTATTCCAAATACTGCTTAATGATTTGGAACCTTTGGCAATAAACAAATACGTTGAAAATGGATTTTCCGTTATAAGGAAGAAAAGCCTTAAAGACTCGATATGTTGAATAGTTTTCGCGAAACAGTTTCGGATTGGTTGTTGGAAATATGAAGTACAATATACAACTTATTTTCGAAAGCGTTATAGGTATACGTATAAAGTATTAACATCAATTTACCTAGTACAAAAAAAGTTCACAGTAAGAAAACGTTGATTCTTATAGTTTAACTATATAATATACTAAGTTCAAACACCCAAGAGGTTTAGGAAGTGTACGGCGTCGAAAAATATTAGTCGACGGAACATAGAAAACAGCTTATCAAATATATGCGAAACAAGTCATAACGTGAGAGCACCCCATGTACACAAAACGTAAAACGCTTAGCAAAACTGTCTGCACGCTACGCAGAGCTGAATAAGCTTAAGGGAAAATCATTAAAAGGAGAGGAAAAGCCATGAAGGTCATCCTCTATTCGGGTTCAAAACTCGCTTCCACAAACACCTTAGAAAAAGAGGACAGGGCGAGCCATTCCCGAATCACAACAGATACCCCTCCCGAACGCGAAAAAGATGCCTTTGAACAGGGCAACGACGCGTACATGGGTGACATGAAAAGCGAAAAGAAGCTAAAACAAAAAGTTATTACATTATTTTAGGTATAGTATTATCATACTACAGGATTTATTTTCATGTGTTATCTTTATCATGGAAAATATATACATCATCCTATTCTGTGATACGGACTAACTAAATATATTCAAAAATAATCAAGTATTACGATTCATATACGTTTTTATATTACCAACGTTTCGAAGTGAATTAGTAATCAATGAAGAATCTAAATTTACTATAGATTTGTTACCTTTGATGGAGACCGTGTGTCTAGTTCCTGCGTTTCTTTTATTGGTTTAAAATATATCCGCCTAATTGTTGTGAATGTGACTATTCATCCAGAAGAGTTTAATTAGGTTATGAGTAATTTAACCCGTTGTATTTTCGGGAAATATAATACGTAACTCGATTTGTTATCGTTCAAATTATGTAAACTTTTCATTGAGCGAGACATACCAACTAAGCTTGATGTATATATCAGTAGGACTATTGAAAATGGCTTCAATTAGTTAAAATAAACTTTACCATTAGTTTGTAGGAGTCATAATTCATATTTCAACACTTTAATATTTAAAATAGTTTTAATAACTTATTTGCATGATATACCTTCTCTAATTGATTCGTTTGCTATATCCTATTAATGAAACCTTAGTATATTAGACATTTAATCATGAAAGTTTATAATGTATTTCCTCTTTTGATATAAGTGTTACTGTGGTGGAACATGATATGACTTCATAGATATGGTATCATATAAAGAAGATATAGTATTCACAGTAGCTTCTTATTCTGTTATAAGTTTCACTTGAGATACATAACTAGCTTAAAAAGTAAGGTAGTCAGTTTTAGGGTGTCTTGAAAGGATTTTCATAAATTGCAAGTGTAAACCTAAATGTTTAACTACTTAACTTTTAATAGTGTAAAATAGGATTATTATGGTATTCAATAAACTGTAGTGTTCCTCGTCATACTTAAATATATCTTTTTAGATTATAACAAAGTTTGTAATGAGTTTATAGTTCATGTTAACTATTTCACCCATATGAAAAATATATGATAATAGTTTGAATAACCGTCAACAGTGGTTCTTATAATTAACCTAAGTATTAAATCCTATGAAACTTAGTGATCGGGTAAGCTATGAATATTTTCATATAATGCGTACAATATTATCATTGAACTTGTGTGGGGCTTCTGTATGTAAACGTACCTTAGTTTAAAGTTATAATAATTGAGCAGATTCTGAAGGTTTTACGTTGTGATTCCCTCAATTATCATAACGATTCTTTTGAACTTAGCGCTAAACAGCGTTGATATTCATTCTTCTAGTCGCGTTGAAAACAGGTAATATTAGTATATACATTCACTCTAAAACGTACTTCACGCTATCACAAGAAAGGATTGTGTTATTCGACAAATTAATAGGTTTTTTGATATGAAATTATACAGAATTTTAAAATTTGAATTCATTTGATAATTGTCGGGTAGTACTTTAGATAATATTTAAAAGCGTTAATTATCATGGAAGATACCTTCCTTTTTTTCCCATAAGTGTAAAATTTAGTGATTTTCAGGATAATCCTCCATTTGTATCAATTTCCAAAGAGTTTCTGCCCATTCTTTTGTAGTTTGATTGAAGGAAAAACTTCTCTACTTACTTACCTTAGTCTTTAATTGAATATGAACCCACTTTGGCATCATGTTTCACGTATCAAACGTTCAATTACTTAAAAACTTACGGAAATATTGTAAAGTATAAGCTCTATAACATAACATTGGAATGATATAAAACTCCACTATGTATTAGCCATCGGGTTTGATTGAATATTCTTGAATGGAGGTTTATTTGACGTCTTTATACTCAAAATATTTATGGGAATACTTAGTAAAGAGAGATCCATGGTTCTTGATTACCCTTAACTTTGGGATTTCAAATACTATCTTCACGTTTTCAATAGGAAGGTTAATATCATTTTATGCAAGAAACGGGATTTATTCATTTGAAAAGTCGTAATATAGTTTTCTATTTTAAACTCACGATTAACTTTGCTTTATGTGGATTTGCCATCTTTCGTATAAAACAACTTTTTTTCCTTCTCCTTGAAAATCCGTTTAATAGTATTTTCGTGTTTAGTGAGAATTAATTATCTCGGTGGTTCTTGCTTGAAATGACTATCCTGATGGATTTACTTCATAGTTTTCATGATATTGAATGATTTGTGTCAACTTTGCGTTGTCTAACAAGGGTTTACGATACGATTTCACGGTAGTATTTATAAAAATATTGTTGTCACTTCTAAATTACCATAAAAACTGATGCAATAAAAAAGTATCCATTACTTACTACTATGATAAACTGACATAATTAGTAAAACCTTTTCCTTTTTTTTCCTCTTTGCTTGTAATGATCACACTTAAATACCCGTGAGTAACTAGACGGTGTCATGGGGTTTATGGTATCAGTATGGTAGCAGAGGTAACAAAGGTGCAATATCAAGAAGATGTTTGTTCGTGCTGTAGAATGATCACTAGCCATTTGGCTATTCAGGTGAGTAGACTGAATACTTAAATTGACAACTGAAGAGCTATGAAAGAAATGCTATCTATGGTGCTGACCGTGTCCTTATATCCCATTACCTTCATACTATCTTCAGTACTGGGTCGTTTGGATCACCGCGCTGATCCCACTAATCTAGTGCTGCCTTACCTTGGATCGGTGGCTGATCCTTACTGATCCCATGTAGCCTCACCTTGGATCAGTAACTGATCTATACTGATATATCACGTGACTTACTTAGTCACCTTGCTTACATAAGAGATGTTCCCCGCCTGATGTGTTGCACTACAAGCTCTCCGTGGCTCAGCTGCATGCTGGCCTGTTTCCTGACCCAACCGTTGTCTGGGTTATAACATTGCTCTACAATTGTCCAAAGTGTAACCACAAGATTGATTTTCTTTTTATACACCTCGTTTGTACTCTACTTATTTTGAAGCATGTTTCAGTTTTGGTAGGTTTTCCAACTTTGCAAAATTTGTGGATTCGAATGGTATTAAAAGCAACATATAATATAACAAAGGTAAGGTGGTAAATAGCTACTTGAAATTTAGGTCGTGAGCTAGCCGATCTGTGAATTACTTTTTGGGCGCAATTTCCTGGTTCATGCCCCGCATTGAATTTTGCACTCTAGTACAATTAAATTAAATTCAATAGAGTTGAATTGACTTTACTCGACTTAAATTCTTTCTGAAGCTAAATCTTCATTATAAACTTAGTAATAAACTATTTAAAACGCTCAGCAGCAGAGGAGAACCTTTTGAAACACGTGGGAACTTATTTAAAGTAGTGTAGGTTTATATATAGAACTATCAAAAAAGTTTTTGTATATACAAATAAGACTAAGAACCGATACGGGACAAATATTGAAATGTAATCAATCAAAACTTTAAAGTATGAGATAGTTAACAATAAATAGAAATATTTACTATATAGCTCTTAACAAACTATGAGAATAGTCAAAACCTATAGATAAAACAAATGCATATACATTGAAACCTTCGACATATATATATATATATATATACATTGTTAAAATATTGATAGTACCATGGTTGATATATTGATATCATGCAAACATATTAACTAATGATTTGGGGACATTGAGTACATAGAAATTATACAAAAACACGGATAACTAAGTTGATAAATACTTACCAAAACCTATATACAAAACATAATACAGCAACATTGAACCTTGAATACTAGGCAAATGACATTATTTGATATATTATCCTAGTCAATCTCGAATTTATCTGTTTCAACAACTTCGGCTGTATGAAAAATCGAAAAATCACTCTTATATACATGGTATTATTTTGGTAGGAGGGAAACTTGCGGCTTAAATGTAATCAAGGAAATTTATATTAAAAATATTGGCACCAATGATATATATTGAAGCTCGTAATCATTCACTTTTACTGACATGCGTTTCTCCATTACAAGACCTCATAAATGGGTTTCTATTATTTCAAACCCTATTTTCAGAAGAAAGATATAATATGAAATCCAAAAAAACAAAAGAAAAAAAATCTAACAAACGGTTGAAATGTGAGGTTGTATGAGTAATTATATTGTCAATGATATTAGTTTCAAAATGAAATATCATAGCATTTTCATAGGAATTCATTTTTGCACTTAGTTGATTCGAATCTTTGGTTGAAGTAGGTGGTTTTTTGAATTGAATATAATATGTTTTTCTTCTTAGTTTGGCAAACTTCTAGCAAGTCTACACACGAGTTTAAAAAAGTAAGTTCTTAGCCAATGCTTCATTCAATTGGGAATCAAAATGAAATACACATGTATTTAATACTATTACCTTGACTATAGTATAGACGACTATTATTTTAACACTAGCTATTTATTGTTTTGTTCGTATATGATAGTATGGTTGATTACTAATTGAAAGTATTTTTAGAAGTTAATTTACTCCGGTCCACCCCTAACCCTAACCCATAGTTTATATGATTCATGTAAATGTATATTCCGCATAACAGTTCTGACTAGTCAATAGATACAGGGGCTCATGGTTATCCTAATGTTTTTTTATACATATGAGGTGATTTAAAACAGCGTGATGAATTAGTTGTTTGATTGTTTTAAGGAATTGTATTTTTATATGGCGAAATATATTTTTAGTTTCATGGTTATAATTTTACTCATTTTAGACTTGTATTTTATGAATCATTTTTTAGAAATATCTATTCAAACAGTTAGCGTAGGAAATAATTTCTTTCATTGTTGTTTTTTGGTACTAGTTGTAATATAGCGTTATGATTCATAAGATTTTTTTCTTTCAATACTGTATCTTATATTATCGATATAAGTGGATTGTTAGATTCCTCTTGTCTTTTTGAGTTGAATCAATGTCACCATTTTTTTCTTTTCGTTGTTAATATGCCTTATCATCTCATACATATTAAACACGCCGTGATTTTCTGAACAGGTAATATCTTAGTTTTATAGAATATATTATTTAAATGATATTATAGTCATCATTATGTAACTCATGATTTTTGTCAACATGTCCATTATATTAAATTCATACGATATTTCTGTTTGTGGCTATAATTGCAAATAATCGTGAAAATATTCATGGTGTTTGATCACGTATTCAAACTGCTTAACTCTTGTAACATATATTTGAAGCTACTCATCTAACATATCATTCTCACTTAATATATTACCTTTCAACATTTAGTAGATAAGTGACTCATTCAAAATTTACTTAAGATATCCATTCTTGTTTACCCTTTGAAAATCGTTTATATATATTTAACCTGTTGTAAGAAAATTTGAGTAACATTCTTCACAGTGGCTATCGTATTCGAAGTAACTTGTGATACTACTGTAGATTTGGGGCAGGGTACAGACGCTTGATAGAACACATCAATAATAATTTATTGGTTATTTGAAAGGTTTTTATGTCAATAATATTTGAAAATTCGATAATCAAATCTTTATGCATGAATAGATCATAGGAAAAATATGATTATCTTCTTTTAAAAAAATCCAGTTATTATATTTTACTTTTCGATATTGCTATAAATTTTCGCGAAACTCATAAAAAGCTTTCATTCAATGTAAATATCTTAACTAACTTAATCAGTATGCTTATCCAATTGTATTCAATGTTATTATTATTCCTATCTGTTACTAGTTACTTGAAAGGTTAGTTATAGAGGTAATATTATGAGTCTATCACAGTTAGTAAAACTGTATTATAAGGTTTGTATTTTTTTGCGCACAAAAGTACTCTTTTTGTTTCAGTTATTGTAATTGATAACTGTTGGAATAGTAGTAATTGAATTATATTTAGTTAAGTCTACCGTTAAGTAAAGTTGACAATATTGACTGCAATTTGAGTTTATTGGTTTGTGAACTAACTGTATTGACTGTATTG
This sequence comes from Anisogramma anomala, assembly GCA_038502455.1. NCBI lineage: Eukaryota > Fungi > Ascomycota > Sordariomycetes > Diaporthales > Gnomoniaceae > Anisogramma > Anisogramma anomala. The sequence goes on along the minus strand of JASMMZ010000001.1, from coordinate 43,284,856 downwards.
ACTGTAAAGTCAAGCGAAGTATTTTCCCAGGTTAGACTAGGGAACGGACCGAGCAATTGGCTATACAAATTAGTAGCAAGACTAGCTATCGGTCTGCCAAACTTAGAACAATACAACTATTACCTGACCCCGTAATACTACTATTACTTGGATCACAATTGGAATCAGTAACGTTACAATGTCTAAAGACCTAGCATTATCAAGGCCTATTAATACTAATCTGTGGTTATTGAGTCTAGCAAAGATTGACTAGCTTGAAAACAAGCTACTTTCTAGTTACAATTTATTTAATTATAAGGTAGAGAAATGGTTTTCATAAAGGGCTTTTACTACCATATTAATTTTTACCGATGTAAGTAAAGAAGAACTCTGGATTATATTAGTCTCTACAGTAGTATGGAAGTGGCGAAGATATCGTTATCGCTATAACATAAAGAAATATTCACAAGTCATCCCTTAAAACAAGCGTTAAGATTAACTCTTAAAAGTCTCAAAGATCGTCAAGTTGACACACAACTAGGTCAGTACTACTGCAGAAGCAACTATTGTACAAACAACTTAATCAAACGGCATAGAACCACAAATAACAACAACAAACAACCTTTTATCCTACTTATTACACCAAAATTTGCCTTTTACATCAACTTTTCCCCCTACACTACTATTTTTCCTCTTCCTCTACATTATGATATTGTTAATCGTTAAAATCGTTACTCCGAACGAAAACACCAAAAATCGCCAAGTCGCGTTAAGAAAGAAACGTCATGCAACTCTACGCTGAATTGACAAGTCTCCACTCACCTTAACAAAGTTCTCTTACCCAATACACCAAGTTCCTACACTCACAAATCACCAAGTTCCCTCGCACAAACCATCAAATACTACCTGAATTGACGTCGACTTACCAGTTACAACTTTGAAATGAACGATTAGGAACAAATAAATAACATCATAACCCTCGGATTCCTGTTCCACAGGAGTTATAATGAGGATATTCATAGAGAAGATGTTAACAAAAACTTAATTAAAGAGCAATTAATCCAATTCATGGGTCTTTAAATTTTCAAGTAAGAGTGGAATGAAGAGGTTCACCGTAGTAATCGCGTATTTTTCCCTTCAAATTTTCGTATTATTTTTGATTGTTGTACTTTTAATATTTAGATAATGATTTAAAAAGAAGGTAGGTTCAAATCGATAGCAAAGATCGAACAAAGAGAAATTAACGTACCAAATGAGAACTTAACTGGATTCGTACAAACTCTCTATAAGCTTATCCCACCGGAAGAACACAGCTAAAATGATAATCTTTGAAACTTATATGGCAAAGTCAAAAGTATTGACAATCTTTAACTCCTTTACATTTTTTTTCAAAAACCACTTCCAAATCAATGGATGAGTCAAACATTCAACCTCCCCGCTAACGCTAATCTCATATACACTGACGATAAAAAAGCCCTAAATATTTTCAGTAATTAAATTACAACGCGTAATAACGCTGAGTACGTGTTCAGCGATGTCAATGCGCATAAATTAATGACAGTCAATATGGAAAAAGAAATCAATGTCGGCGTTATCCATCAGTTAATTAAACCAAACCATTAAGTATCTTAGAACAATCTCTATAATCATCAAGTTCTCTATTCACCTAGAAAATTACCTCAAAATAAAAACAACACAAATTACTTAAAGTTTTCACCAAAATCTTCAAGTTCCTCAAGGCGAAGTTTTCTACTATTGGTATGTGTATAAAAAGGTAATGTAATGTTGAAACAGTGAAGTATTCTGACAATAGAGGAGAAAGAAAATAGCTCGAAGCAAAGCTCACCAGAGCTTAGTATGTAGTAAGATGCACACGCATGGGAACCTGCATGCTTTCTTTCCATTTCCACCTTTCCTATATATGTATCCCTTTATGTAAGTATATAACAATTCTTCAGGAGTAGGAAAAAAAAAAATCTCATTGCTTATATACATTATAAAAGCGCGAGACGCGCGAGACGCGAGGTACGAGACGCGAGACGCGAGACACGAGACGCGAAACACAAAAATCGAGACAGCTTTCTCACTTCTTCTTACGGACACCTTTTCCGTATACCTGAATTAGTTCCCTAAGATGTTCCAAATCTTCCATCGCTTTCCACTCAGGTTTCTTACAAATTATAGCTCTTCCAAAAAAACAAATATTAAATTTAGGTTCCTACGCAACATCCAAAATCCAATCGTTTTTTTATGATTTTGTCCATTTGGTATTCATAATCTTCTAAATTTCTTTTAATATCGTATTATTTTAGGCGATAAAAAAACGTAAAATGAAGGATTATATTAAAACTTATCGTAAATTATAACATATTAATCGTTAACAGTAGGATAAACTCGTAAAATATGTGGGAAATCAAACGTGTATATTAAATTTCCTGCAGTATTTACTATATATAACATCGATAAGTGTAACGGTAATAATTTCATTTATCAATACAACGGTTGATGTTAGTGAGGTCTCTCGGTACGCTAAGTTAAGAAGTAGACGATAGAGTAGTATTAATAATATAAAGATAAAATCAGAGGGAGAAGAGGTATCCGTAGAGTGCACGCCTTAGTTGAAAGCTTATAAACTATCACCCGGAACGTGGAACTCTACCATGCCTTCTGCCAACGTCCCTCTGGGGTGTTACACGCTATTATGCACTCTGAAATAATGCATCTTGCAGAGTACTACGTTAACGTACACTTTGCAAGAGTGCATCTTAAAACGTAACACATTATCATTCATTTTAAAAGAGTAATTCTTGCATTATAACTGTTTATACACTATAGAAATATATAATGATATCTACAAATGTAATATAGTTCTCTTTAATATACTTTATATTTTTAAATCCATAGTAATAGTATAATTTACCCGAGCCCCTTATTATTATTTTAATAGCTATAATATTAATAATGATAACAATAGTATTATACGCTCTTAATTGTCTATAGGAAAGGTTGGTAATCCCTATAAATATATAATTGTAAAGGTACAATTAGTCACATTGTGTTTTTTTAAAGTTAGTATGAAGATATATCGCCTTCGAATGAGAGAAACCCTTTTTTTTTTTCATTCGACGATGTGTCTTTATGTTTAAGTTAAGACTTTAACTAATTATTTGACTTTTATATATTGAAAATTCCTGTTTGAAATTAGCTATCATTACTTTCTGTATAAATTAATCACTTGGCTAATACTATATCCTTACCTTTTCTCAAATATATAGCACGTAAAAACAAAGCTTTAAGGCATCGTTTAGCGCGTTAACACCCTCGAAACGAGGTCGTTGTGATGCCTTAGACAGTGGTTGGGTCAGGAAATGAGTCAGTATGCAACTGCGCCACTAAAAAGGTTGAAGTCTAACACATTATGCGGGAAACATCTCTTATGTCAGCAACCCAGGGTTAGGGTAAACGCACGGACGCCTAGGATATATTGAATATCTTACTATTTCAGGTATCTAGTACTGAAGATAGTATGAAGGCACGGATATATAAGAATACGGGCACCATCACATAGATAGTATTTCCTTTATAGTTTTTCAGTTGTCAATCTAAGTATTCAGTCTACATATCTGAATAGCCTAACGGCTAATGATCATCCTACAGCACGAATACGCATCTTCTTGATATTGAACCTTGGTTACCTCTACTACCTTATTGCTAACATAAACCCTCTGATATCTTCTATTTACTCCCGGGTATTTAGTGTGATTATTATAGTCGTTGCTGCCGTAACTCACCGCCCCCTTGATACTAGCCTTTTTTAATACTAATAGTATATTTTTAATCCTAGCCTTTATATTCACCGAGTTATACGTCGACGACCAAACCATTCCCTTTCCTTTTTTTTTCTTTTTTCCACCCCTCACCTACTTTCTCTTCCCTAAACAGGGCGAAGAAGAAGTCTTTCAAGTTTATTGATATTAATTTTTTTTCCCGCGGATAAAAACCCTTTTACCTATGATAAGCTTACACGACTAAAAACGTAATATTGTCGAATTACAATACGGTACGTAATGAGTATATTTTCCAATCGTATTATATTAATGTTAATTTATATGAGGCAGAGGCGATGTAGCGGAACAGTCGCCTCGAGGTTATTTTTGTAAAAGTGCGTTGCTGGGACTTTTTAATGCGTAAAGTACTGGAACCGCGTATTTAATTTTATGTCTTCAATTTTTAAATAGATACACTTTTTATTTCGTACATTACGTTCATAGCCACAGTCAAGTTTATTAACGATTACGGCTAGAATTGGGGTCGTTTGTCCCGTTATTACCATTACAAACAAATTCATAACAGGAATACGTCTGTTCCCGAAATTTGAGGGCCGCAACCAAAATCTTTATTATACGCCCATTATTTCTAAAATAAGTTATCTACTCGTTTAATACGTAATTCCCACTCGATCATTTGTTATATACTGTTTTATTACCCTGTTCTGAACACCCCGAAAAAAATTGTTTTTAATACTCAAAATAAAATATATTCAATGAATACCAAACTTTAACCGGCGGCTAAAAGAAATAACAACCGCGATTATCACCTAACAAGCCGGCATACGTATATATTATACCGAAATTATCGACGACGTTACCTCGTATCGCTATAAGGAGGGTAAACACGCTCCGCTCCCTTTACCTAATAGTATATAGTCCAAAGCGCATAGCCGTCCTCCTCGTGGCGATACCGAATGAGACTTCGACGTGGGCAGTTGAGTTAGCGGCGATGATATATATGGCGACGGCGAAAGTAGAGAGAACAAGTATAAGAAAAAAGATAACGCATACCCTGCCCCTCCCTTTCTATTAGGCAGTGACTAACCGATATCCTTGATAGTTTCTGGTCTTCTTGGCATTCATATAAACCAAGACGCAAAAACAAAATTAAGTTTATAAAAAAATCGTTGTGTAGGTAATTAATAGTAAAAATAAAAAGTATGTATGTACTAGTAGAACTGTAAATAGCAAGTGCAAACAGTGACAATATATTAGAAAAGTGGCAATATCAAATGTAAAGAGTGATAGAAGTAATAAGAGCGCCTAATAGAAAATTTAAAGAATGACAACAAAGCATGAGAGGAGAAAATTGATTATTAAGAGAGTGAGATGTTTAATGTAAGTGGCAAATGATAAATACATGGCGTAAAATCCAAAGAATCACAGAAAAACGCTGATTTTCGGTGTTAGGTTATTTAACCTGTCAAGCGATGATGATTAAGGGGGTAGTGGTAAAAATGAGCGTTTTCAATGCGCCTTTCGTAGCGCTCTACTTTGGTTTTGCTTCAAATACGCCATTTACAATACTGTTGCTAAGCTTCGCCTTCAATACGATATTTAGGGCATCCTTTTTAATTTCGTTTTTAATGTGCTAAACAGAACATCTAGTTTTGATAAGAGCGCCTTTAATGTGTCATTTGGAGCGCCTTTTTTTTAGTACTAACACTTTCAATACACTATCTGGATAGCTTTGCTTTAGCTTTCCATTTGGAGCGTTTCTTTTTGGTTTTCATCACTTTGATGTATCTTTTTAAAGATCCATCCACCCCTTCCAAAACCATTTTATCGTGGTCCACAGGTTTTCGTCTTATGTGCCTATCAGAACTGCCGCTCTCTTCCCTTAAAGTGTACTTGTCGCGATTCAAAAGGCGTCTTTTAGGTATACTTTGGGAGCGCCGCCTCCATTGTTCGGGGATCTTTTAACTTTACCGAAAAGGTAGTTGTTTGGCATCTAGGTATTGTGTACCTATATAAATACCTAATTACTTATTCTTTGAGTTTGTGGTGTTTTGAATACGGTCGAACAATCAGTTTCTGTTCATTTCGGCGTTACTATATCTCCGGAAACATTGTTTTTAGGTCGTTACTAACTAGGCTAAAGAGATAGTTATACTTGGTTAAAAAGTAAATTGTTGTCCTTGTGCCCTCCGATAGCATTGTCTCCATTTTCCGAGACGTTTATATCGCGATCGACAGGGTTATCTAATTTCATTAGGAAGTAATCAGTATCGTATGTTCTAAATTCCTTCTTTTCTAGATGGCTTATTGTTGGTAAACCTGTATATAAATGTAGGCCTTACGTTGTAACGTAGTCGATTCAAATAACAGTGGTCGAAGTAACTAGTGCTGCCTGGTTAAAAGTCTTAGTTGTAAGTTCTAAGTTTGGCAGACCGTTAGCCGGTCTAAACAATAATTTTTATGGTCAAAAGGTTTGGCTTGTACCCATTTTGAAGTTGGTACCTACTGTACTACAATCATAGAGCAGTCCCATTAACTATAGTTAATTTTCAGTACTTATAATCAACTTTTCCTATAGTAAAGTTGACTTGAATATGGTGTATTCGACTGCTATTTTACTACTGGAGGCTTTTTTTTTGTGCCTGCAGGTTAGCGTGGCTTGCCATTAATTGGTGGAAACCACTGTAATCTCTCCTTAAACTGTGAGCTAACAATAAGCTAGCGCCCTATCAATTCTGATTAATATGTAATAAAATCAACCTTAATTACAGCCCTTTATAGCCCTTTGGCTTTACCCCTCCTTCATCTTTATTCCTTGACTCCCGTACACAAGTCATTTGCCACAGACTTATGTAAACCAGGTATGATACGAGTTGCATACCTTTTTCCAGTAGTTTAATTTACTGAAATTATTGCCAATACTACCGTTGTTATTCACTTTATTTCGTACCTTTTTCCAGTAATTCAACCTACTACCATTGCCACTATTTCCACCATTGTTATTAACGTCACCACCCTGACAGTGTTTTAGTTTGTTAGAGTAACTTTATTCTTTAGCGTTACATGTCGAGCGATACATATAGTCCTTGATTCGTATGGTCAGTGTATTGCTATGTACAAACCTTACCAGGGCGTTATTAAGGTGTGGCTTTAGTTATAACGTTAGCGGAGTAATTTTTGCCATTGATTTACCGGAATTTTTCGATTTCATAAGTTTCGTATGCTTCCCTTAGAGCTATTACGTTTATTATTAAACGTTTTTCATTGGTCGTACCCAGCTTTGATAGGAATTCGTAGATGCTTCGGGAGTTGGTATACATTACCACGGGTATCGGAAGAAGTCCTAGCTATTTCGTAATAATTTTCAGTTGGTCGTTAATTGTTATGCCGATGTCAAAACCTTTTATTATGTCATTGATTTTTAAAATCAATACACTTGGTATTATACGCTCATGTTTGACGAAAGTCTAATGTAAATGGTTTACAGTAATTTTAAATTGTTTTTTAAACTTTTTCTAATTAACTAGTATTATTAGAATGTCGATTTACCATATAAGGTTAGTTTTTTTAGCAAACAAATCGTTCGTAAAGATTATTAACTTCGCCTTCGCCATATTTATAGTGATTATGTTAATTTCTTTTTTTATGTGGTGCATTCTCCATTTCATCCGCATGTTTAAACGATTATAGTATTTTTTTTCTCTATTATATGCTTGTACCGTAATTAAAATGACGAACAATATTGCCGGTTGGCATGGTGTGGAAATGTAAGTCGTATATGCCTTTTACTCCATGTATTTTTATAATCTTACCTCATCGGTTTTATCGATTATCGTTAGGCTTTTGGTTTGTTCCTATAAGTTTAAGCTAATGTAAGTTCCCGTTTTAGCCTTAATACTAGGGATGCTAATTGACTATTTATTAAAATCAAGTTATATATCTTTAGCTTGCGTTTCATTATGCTAATAATTTTAAAGGCCTAAATTTTCGATCGTATGCTATTTGGCCTCCATAAACCCAATATTTCCTAGGAAAAATATATCGTTAATTTTTATATCAACATTGCTAAGATTTCTGCCTTTTGTAATCAAAAGGCAGGGGTTAAACGGTAAAGTTTTTATGTCTGGCATGTTTTGAAGGTACGCTTAATACATTAGCAACCAGTGTATATTTGATTCGCCTAGTCTGTATAGGGGCTTAATACAAAGTATTACCGTTCCAGCCGGAAACTTGTCCTTTATTTTTTTCGGAAACTTTAAAAGCTTAATCCGTTATAACTCGATGTTAAACTACGTGTAATCTTACGTAATGTCCCGGTTATTAAGTGTAAACAAACTTTTTACGCTGATAGTCAAACTGGTAACAATTATGACGATTAAAAGTTAGCTAATTTTTTCTATTGTAGGCGATTGTGTAATGATTTAATCTCTATTTTATTCCTGAATCTTTCAGCGATTATTAGTGACTTTTCTTACAAACGGTCTTTGGTTTTTCTCTTAACGTCGCAAACTATTCTCAAATTAAAAATAGTAACGTTTTGGCCTTTTCATTACGTTAGCGGTACAAATTGTATAACCCCTAGTAAAAAAAATCCGTTAATCTCTACTTGATCGCTTGCTTCAAATTCCTTTCCCTGTATATTGATAATCGCTTAGATACATAACCAAAAGGTAATTTTTCAGTTCGATGTTTCCTTTCATGATACTTACGCCGTTATATATACTTTGTAAGGTGTGTAGTCTCTAGCTCCATCCTCTCTTTGAGTGTATATTTTATCCCTAGATGTTTTTTTTACGATGTTGATGCATTATTAACTTTTTTAACGATCGGCTCCGGAAGATTATATTAGATTATTCGTTCAACGCGAAAGTTATCAATGTTAGGATTTATATTAGACTTAAGGGATCGTTTATATGTCTTCATATATGTGGACTGAAACGCACTGGTGAAATTGATGATTTTCTTACTTTCTTAAACGTAATAACATCTAAAATCTTATATAGCATACTACATTTGCCTAATTTACATTACGTCAGAACTTTACTTCGAAGTGGAAAAGATAGTACGTTTATTACCAATGGTTTGGCTTTTATGTTAAGTGTATCGTTAATCCAACGACTTTCCGATTTCTTCTTTAGTTTCTTTTAGGCTATTCTATATTCTACAGCGCGTTTTTAGGTGCTTTACGAGGGTAACGATTTAGTTATTATGTTTAAATAAGCTACATATAACATAAAAGTTGATATAAGTCCGTTAAGGCTAACAGTATCTTTAAGGCCCTTCAACGCTATTAAAAGCTGTATTTCCTAGTTTAAAAATCTTTCGACTTACTGAGTAAGGAAATCTTAAATCTTTTGTAAAAGATTGTGTAGCTTTTCGACCTTACAATAAACTTAGTAAACTTTAAAGGGAATCTATTTATATTAAATCCCTATCAATCTAACGTTAACTTCAAATTTCGTCATAGTAAAGTAAATACTGTCGTCGTAAATTATCACGTTTGGTGGCACAAGGTACGTGTCAATTTACAAAGCACGTAACGCTTCCCACGTTTCCCTTGTCGTAATGGTTTTGAAGAATTTAGCGTAGTAAAAAGCTGTTGCAAAGTTTATAATACATAGTATTATTTTACCGTTGAAGTCAAATACGTTTACGAAGACTTTCTAATGAAATTTTGAAATTTCCTTTAATGTAAACTTCAACCTTAAATCTGTTTGAAAGTATGTTGAATAGTCCCAATAAATTCGTTTAATTTCCTATAGCGTTAAAAAGTCTACATTTTCATTGACAACTTCCTTTAAAACTTTTTAGAGTTTATTAGTCGCCATATAATTAAACTCATAATGTAAATAATGAAATTTCGCTTCTGTCATGTTAAACGCTATTATTTTTGGTCCTTAAAGTTGAAATTTTGGGTGCCATTATTTAACGTTCAGTGAAAAACTTATAACGGCCTTAATTGATATTACCTCATAAATCTAAACGTTTACGGTAATGCCGAGGTTTTCCAGTATTTAAAGTAAAGGAGGAAAGAGTAAAGTGTTACAATCTAGTGCCTGGCTAGTATTAATAGGAATCAAACCCTTTTAGTTCTACGCGCTCCTGCTATGCTTTAGAGTAGGGAGGAAGCTGCTCGGGGATACGCTACCACACGTCATATGACTGGGGAAAGGTTTGTACTATCTTAGTTCCATAGATGTTTCCTAACAGGGATTCTCTTCTCCTTTTTTTTTGATCGAGATTTATAGATAGAATCCGACCAGCTTCAACGATATCTTCGGCTTTAATCCCTTTATATATAAACCTCGATATTTTCCCGACGGTGTCTTAGCTGTTTTTTTAGCAGCTATAACTCAGGGCCATGTTTTTAACTTCCAAACCTACCGAATTTAAACCCTTAGGCATTAAAGTATTTTTTTGACGCGCGTATTAGGCTGTAGCTTCGAAGCGCTTCAACCGTATAATACTATTATTTTACAGTTTAATACGAACATTTTACGGATTCTTTACTTATAAAACTTATTAAACAGAACTAAACCACTCGAAAATACGTTTTACACTTGAAATAACGGAATATTAACGCGTTAATCGCTTCAACAAAGATGATCCGATAATTTGAAGCTATTGGTACGCCTACGTTTTCAGGTTAATTTCCCCCCTAACGGTTCCCCCTACCTACGTTACAAACGAAGCCGTCACTATATCGTTTCTTACATAAGACCGTGTTTGATTTCTAGATAACGACGAACTAAATTTCTTTAACTTCGCCTATAATATGAGCACTCCATTCGACAGGCGTTAACAACCCAAACGTACACCATTCAAATAACTGGTTAAGTTTTCCGATATTAATGTATGATTACTGGTAAAAGAAGCTACGATAATACATAAATTACGTCGAGACCAGAAATTTATCTTTACAGAAAAAGATTACTTTTACGTTAATTTTTAATATTTAAAAGGCTCCGCGAAAACTGGTATGGAAAGTTACTACGTGTTATGACCCAAGAACCAAATGCAGGTCATAAAACACGCTAGCAGTCAGCTGCGTTATTAGAAGCCTAACGTTGAACACAATAGGCGGGGAACATCTCTTATGTCAGTAACCCAGGGTTAGGGTTAACGCACGGACGTATAGGATATGTTAGATATCTTGCTATCCAAGCTATCCAGTACTAAAGATGGTATGAAGGTAATAGGATTTAAGGACATGGTCATCACTCCACACAGAGTATTTCCTTCATAGCTCTTCAGTTCTCAATATAAGTATTCAGTCTAAACACCTGAATAGCCTAACGTCTAGTGTTTATTCCACAGCACGAACACACATCTTCTTGATATTGCATCTTTGTTACCTCTGCTACCTTGCTACTAACATAAACCTTTTGACACCTTATATTTACCCCTGGGTATTTAGAGTAATCATTACACTACACCCGCAGAGACAAAGGCAGTATTAGTGACCCCGACGCCTTTATAGCTATTCTTTGCGTATACTACTACGACCCGAACGCGGCTAAAACAGCTATTAATCGGCTTACGAATATGAAGTAGGAAATCTGTAAACGATTTAACGTTTTTTTTTAACGTTTGGGAAGCTTTATTCGTGAAGGTTGGTGGTATAACTTGGAGATCCATCACTAAACTCATTATCTTAAAAGAAGCTTTTAATAATACACTTACTAATATATTACTCCCCCTTGATATACCGGCGGATTTTGATGAATAGGTCGTCTGTATTTAACTTATCGACGGGAGCCTTTACAATTTCCGTATTCGTTACGGAGGTACTAGTACTGTTACTACCGGAATCGCCTCTCGTTGTGTAAGTAATAGTGGTGACGCGCCCGCTCGAAATAGCCAGGGCGACATTATTATGATTGGTGAAAGCGCCTTTCGAGTCACATTTAAGCGGCGCGTCGCTTCGGTTAACTACGCGAAACTCTTTCGTCGTAAGGACCTCGAGTTATATTGGGGTTACGACGCAGATAGTTGTCGGATTCGTATCTGCTTATAGGATCCGGCGTAACGTCAAAGCGACTTCAACGCCAAAGCTGTTGTGGGAGTTTATCTTATTTCGGCTAATGATTTTATCAACCCCTAAAAAGAAAACGCTTAGCTCCTGTATATAGTAGCGTATAGGAGTTAGTAGGATTTTAATTCGTCTTGGTAACTTCGTCTTATCTTTTAAATAGCTTTCCGTTGATAATAGATTTACTTTATAGTTTTATTAGTTTTGCTCACATTTCAGTAAGGATTAGTTGTAAATACTATAACGTTACGGGTAAATAACTTTCCAACCGCTCAAAGGTATCACGCTCCTTCATTTACACACGTCAACTCGACGAAGCCATATATTATACGCCGGTATTTCCTTACGACTTATTTTTCATAATCTTTCAAAATATCGACTTACATATATGCCATTACCGGATATAAGCTCATATTTTTTTTTTTTTTTATATAACAAAGTTATTTTGAGTAAACCTTGCATAAAACACAAGTAAGTTACTTACGACGTTACAATATATATATTATTTTTGGGATGAACTTTTAGTTACGGCGTTTAAAATCAGGGGTTCGCGCACATTTAAAAAGTACTAAAAGGGGTCGGCGCCGTTACATTCCACTCTATGTTACGATAGTTTCGTAAGGACTGAGCCGTTATTATACAACTCGCCGATTTCTTTCTCGAAAATATTAATTAAATATTCGCCCTGAAACCATTCGTTTCCGTTTGCGACAAACTTCCTGCGAACCTTAAGGAATTCGGCCCTTTATTCGAAAAAGTCTTTTACTACAAGCTATCTCTTTACCGCTTCAAAGCGGATTACGAAATCGTCCATTGTACGAACAATTAGGATTAACCTTTGGAAATATCGTAGGGTTTCTTATATAGCATATCGCGTAAAGAGCTTTTTTTTATTACGTAAAACGTTATCCTAATTATTCAATAAGGGTTATATTGGAGTAAATAGCTTCTCAACGGGCGGTTTTATGCTTTTTATTAATAAAACTAGAGGATGGTTACTATTTTATATCGATTATCGCCAGCTTAATATTATTACGATGCCAAATCGTTACCCGCTTCCTTTTTTTAAAAACACCGGTTAATACTTGGCAAGTTAACTAGTTGACTAAATTAAAGGTTGAATTTGTTATTTAAATGCTCGGTATTAGAAAGAGAAACGAATAAAAAACTGTATTTCGTATGCGTTTTAGACTTTCCGAATGGATTATTACTCTTTTCGGCTTTTTTAATACCCCTGTTACCTTTTAACGGTATATTAACTATTTGATACGCCTCTGTCTTGGTATTTTTTATTTTGTTTACCCCGACGATATTCGTTTCTTTCAACGGTATTTTAGACGACTCTATATCTGATGTTCAATGAATTATTAATGCTTTAAACGTCGCGTGGCTTAACCTAATAATTTCCAAATGCGAATTCTATATTTAAAATACCAAATATACAAAATTAGTTATAGAAACTGGCGTCAGTGTATGTATAAACCTATACAAGGTACACGCTATCCGGAAATAGGCCGCTTTTACGATAGTTTTGGAAGTACGGGTTTTTTTAGTTTTATAAATTTTTATTGTTATTTTAATCTTTATTATTCAACGATTGTTGGACTATTTCTTCGGCTTCCTCTTCAAAGCATTTCATTTCGTTTGGGGCCTAAGGAAAACGTTGTTTTCGAGCGGTTTAAGCCTGGCTTTTTTTTCGAACCCCGACTCGCCTAATAGGACTTTAACTACGACACATTTTTCGAAGCCGACTGCTTTGGATAGGCCATAAAAAGCTACCTCATTTTAACGCGACAACCAGGGTAAACTACGATTAATAACGTATTACTCTCGTCGTTTATCTTTCGCTGAATGTAATTACGAAATCTATAATAAAGAGTTACTCGGAATCATAAGCAGCTTGGAAGCATAAAACACGCAGCTCTGGGGCATGGCGCGACTATTTACAATCCTAACGGATTAGGAAAAAACTTTGAATACATTATAATAATTTGGCGGCTTTTTAAACAATAAGTCCGCTGGTTTAAACGCCTTCCGCAATTTCGTTTTTGGTTAGTATATAATAAATCAGCAGATTATACGCCACTAGATACGTTATTACAATGAGACTAAGATATTCCTAAAAGAATTTTGAATACACGTCACTTAAGCTGAAAACTTGAATTATTACGCCCCGAATAGTTTGCTTCCGAGCCGCTTTTGCGTACGTATATTTTCTGGTTAACCGTCACTAGCAAATCAATTTTAGAAGGCCGTAAATTGGGTATTAATGTCGACCTTTAAAGTTGTTAAAATACCGTTATATACGCGATATTACCTACGTCCGACTAATAATTGCGGTATATATAGGCGACCGATATTTTATAAATGATATTTGTATCGATGATAACCGTTTATTAAAGGTTTCAATTTCGAACTATTTGGTGATCAACGATGGAGTTTTGAGGTTTCGCGAACGAATTTAGGTACCAATTTACGAACCGCTTATTACTACGTGAATTTAAGGTACCTACGATTTACTTTTTACTGGCCACCTAGGCCGCGATGTTTTCATTGCTATTTTTTCCAAAATGTATTTTCATCTAGGTTTATATAGTGCCATCCGTTGACTTCTCCGTTACTACGAAGTTTTTCGCCGTGCAAAATATGAGAAATACTGTTGAAAAAGGTTCCTTAAACCCTTTTTAATTTTTGAATGGCTTTAAAGCGAATTTTTATCGACTTTATAGTTCATTGACCTTGTGAATACGTTGATAACCTATATTACCTTACAGTTATTACGGACCGTTTAAGTTAAGCCGTTACCTTCGAAGCTATAATTATTATAGACGCTCAAGTTTATACGAAGGAGTTTTTGAATTATTAATAGCGATTTTATGGTTTTTCGTATACGTTTATTAACAACCGTAGTTCGAATTGTATCACCAAGTTTTACTAACGATTTCACGACTTAATTAGGGTAAAGAAACTTTTAATTACTACCTTTTAACCTGAAACAGACGGAGCTACCGAACGCGTAAATTATAAGGTCTTTATGTATTTACGTTTTTTCATCGTTTATATATAACTCGACTAAAGCCGTTGTTACCCGGTTATTAATTTTCATTAAATTATGAGGATAAGAATATTATCAGTATTGGTTCATTTTTTATAACTTATAGTTATTACGTTGATTCTATATAACCAGTATAATGTTTTCTTTTTCCGGCTACAACATTAGGCGTAAAGGTTGAAAACTTTGTTTAACGTATTTGCAAAGTAACGTAATTCGTATAAGTCGTATTGTTAGGTATGTAATATCGTATGTATTAAGCCGTTAATGAGTGGTTTTCACGCTCGAAATTTTTTCGAGTCGGCAACGACGTTTAGATTTTCCTCGAAAATTATAAGCCAAACGAATTTTTAAAAAGGTTAAATTGAATTTACTATAAGTATAAAGTAACGCGTATAATCGACTTTTACGTGATTCAACTTAATATATCGGGCGGGAAATATCCCCGATTTCATGTAAATTAACTGGTTCGAATCGGTTTAAATTCGCTTTTAAACGAGTAAACTTGAGACTTTTAACCGTAATTTGCAATTATTAACAACGACGATGGCGAGGTAAAACCGAAATATCGAGTTATAAGTATATCACGGGCCCGTAATAAACCTCAAGTTGGACGTATCTGACTTTATAACTAACTGAAACGGTAAGTTTTAGTTAGGTAGGTAGGTCATATATATACCTATCGTAAAAGCTGTTATTAAACTTTTCCAATATCATAATACTCTTTGCATTCGAATCGCGTTATATACTAGATAAATATAACGATAGGTTTTTACGCTTATCCCTCAAACGCGCATAATTTTGTATTTTAGTTTACGAAATAGAATAATATATAAACTGTTTATATAAGCGTGTCATAAAAACTTATTAATATTAATAAAACCAAAAACGAACGACTACGACCTGGACTTTTTAAGTATATCTTCAAAATCTTAGTTTAAATCCCTAACTAACCTTTTTTTACCTATTTCAATAAGTTAGCTTAGTTTGTCATTTTTACAACCTAGCTTAGTATTAATACGCTTCAAATCCTTAATAGGCTTCTATATCGCTTTTAACAACGTTCTTTAATTTTTAGTTAGTCGCGTTTTCCACGTTTTTATCTAGCTACGAAAAACTTACCTAAGTATTACGTTTTTTATTTATTAATTTTATGGTACGTAAAGCCTTAGACTATACGAGAGTGGTGTGGACCACCCCACCCCCCCCTCCGCCTTGGGTATCAACCTTTCGTTACATGATGCGAAGTAATTTTATAGCCTTTTTTGCGGTGATTATTCAAATTTACACGCTTTTTAACCGCTTATTCATACTGTTGAATATACTTATAAAATATGGACTTATCCTGATCCTTAAATCGCAACGCCAAATACGCTTTAGATAAATTTTTAATAGCCTTATTTATATTGGGATTAAAGTTTCACGACTTGTAAGTATAACAAAAATTATAACCTGTGGCCCCAATGGAACAAAAGCGTCATTGGGCTCTAATATTTAACCACTTATTAACAACTCCTTCGCAGCTATTAAAATCACTTACCCTTAGTCCTTTAACAAAGGTTTTTAAGGTTATACATTATTTTATAAACTTATTTGAAACTGATGTTCGCGAGTCCTATCGTGGTATATATGTATAGCCTTTAACGTAGAGAACTTTATGTTCATTGATGAGGACCAAATAGCTTCGTAGTATATAACCCACATATTTAATAGCTTTGTCCACTTTAATGGCTTTTACGTAACGTTGGGCTAATTTCTTTTACACGGAACCGTAATGTTTCGGAATGTACTTTTACTTTCCTTATACTTACGGTATTATACACAATAACACTATATATATAAAAAACGAGGGAAGGGACGATAGGTGTATTTTTAGGGGTAATGTTACAGGTTAGTGCCTGACTAGTATTACTAGGGATCCAACCCTGGTAGTTTTACATGCTCCTGCAATGCTCTAGAGCAAGTAGGAAGCCGCTTGAGGACACTTTACCTCACTTCACATAACTGGGGAAAGGGTTGCACCATCTTAGCTCCATAGCCGTACCGTAGAAGGGACTTCTCTTCTCCTTATTCTTCATCGAGGTTTATAGACAGAATCAGACCACCTTGAGCGACAGCTCCAACCTTAGTCACTTTATATAAATGGATTTTAATATGTGGAATTTAATATGGTTAACAATAGTTTTAACTATCGCCGAAACCAGTGAAAATAACTCTTATTCATTGCACAAGTTAACGTTAACTTTGCCAGATTTCCTTACGTTAATTTCCATAGTAATATTAGTATCTCTTCACAATATAACTTATTGTGCATACCCTTTCATTCAGTACCGTTCCGATCTCGTGTCCGGAATAATCCCCTGAAGACCTACTTCGCATCACGATCTTAAATTGTAAAGAGAACTATAAAGTCAGGATCTTTAATATTATATTGTCGGTATGAGTTTTCGCCTATAAGGTAGCACAAAAAGGCGTGGTTATCGAGTTATTACGTTGCTTTCGGGCTAATGCCAATGCTAGTATATTTGTTTCCACCGATAGCCTTAAGCTTTTTTTCTTCTTCTTTAACTTTATTTCGTTGAGATTGTGTACCTTATTCAATGTAAACCCAATGAGCGATAAAACAGAATCACATGAAATATAATAACTATTTCAATTGACTCTCGGCGGCTGTGTAACGAGTTTAGTAGTAAGCTAATTTTCCATGAATCCAGAATATTTTTGGCGTTTAAAGTAAAATTTCTTAGCCGACTTAAAGACCTTAAGGAAAAGAAATACCCTTTTCTATAGGTAGAGGTCACGGCTTTCCGTTAACCGTATGATCTATGCCTTCCATAACTTCGATTAATGTAATACGTATTAGAAAGGTCTTTTCCCTCGTTACTTAATTACGACGCTTAAGGGTACATATTAATCAAGCTGTAGACTCAAGTTATCACGGTCTCCAACGAGGAATGAAATTGGCTAAAAAACACTTTTAAAAGGTCATTAGGAAATTGAAGGGCACATTCTTATGCCCTGTAGCCAGTAACAGCTTTCCAAACCTATTGTTGTAGAATGTCTTCACCAATTTCTATGATTCCTATTACTTATTGCTAAAGCATTCCCCTATCAAGTATCTAATTAAAGAGTTCCATTTTTCTTACCAACTCTTTTTTGTAATTCAATATATAAAATCACTTAAGAATGTTGAATTCCGTTTGGTATTGAGTAATATGACATCGTACTAAAAGTAACCCTTTAGGCTATCGTAAATTTCGTGAAAGAAAAGAAATATGTCAGGTATTAGAGGTAGTAATCCTCGGCATAGCTGGTAACGATACTTGGAAATAACGAGTAGAAACCTTGTAATTGAACCCATATCTGGCGGCTCTCATTAAAGAACGTGAGTAAATTGACGTTGAAGAGGTTTTATGGCTTACTGTTATACTTCTCCGCTTCTTTCCTAATCTTAACGAACGTGGTAATTTCCGCTCAATCCGTATCCACCATGGGGCGGTGTTGAAGGGGAAGGGAAATATACTAGTCCTAGGAACCTGTTAGGTCTTTTAACTGGTATTGTACAAGGTACTCAGGTTGCTGCGACAAGTGGGTAAGATAATTATCTTTGACAGAGTTTGGTGGGAAGAAGCTTGTAATCATGCCCACAATAAGCTCTCGCATAAAGTCAGTCCTTCCTTGATTTGACAGATGGAACTGGACGTGCTAAGGGGTTTCAGGGAAATAGGTTTGAGGGTTTCCGCGAACTTATTGATAATCCTTATAACGTTAAAAGGTAAGTCAAAGTTCTTAATGAATTTACTAGTGGACCCAAGAGCTTCAGGCCTGTAAGTTAATCAATTTTTTTACAGCTAATGGAATTGAAATGTGAATCATATGTAAAAGGGTTTAAGGAACTTATCGGAGATTAGACAGGTTCTTATAAACGCGTGTAAGGGCGTTAATAAATACCATTACTAGCGATCTCTTTTCCTTTATTTTCCTGAGTCTATTATAGGTTTTTATTTATAGAACAATTGTCAAGTATTAAGGCGAGGTTGTTATCTTTTATAACTTTTTAGGGCAAGTTAATTACTCGTTTATATAGGTTATTCCTTAACTTTAACTTTACTAACTTTTTAGTTTGTTTGTGTATATAGTCAGAGTCCAATTCTAAGAATCTCGATGTAACTGAAAGAGGCTTAAAGACTCGTATGCTATTCTTTGTAATCGACTTCAATGATAAAATAGCTGACATGGTTGGTAAGGTACTCGGGAGTGAAGTCTTTGTCCACTTCCTTAATGTAAAAATCGTTATTCAAGTGTTGAATAAAGGTGATTTTGAGGGCCTTGATTGCCTTTTTTTTAACAGGATAGTTGATGGTATGAAATCCTACGTACTCTAAAGCCATATTAACGAAAATTAAATAATATAAAGGATAAGACAGTGTTATGGAGGTATTAGATATATGTTTGCTGTTAAAGTTAGTATAAGTTAAAAGTCCTAAGACTTAGTCATTTTCGTGATTTACAATAGTAATACCCACAATTACAATAACCACAAAAGTACCGAATTAGTCGTTTGCCAACTTGTTGGCTTTGTAATCTTAAACAATTTTTGGTGGTCAATCTCAACGCTTCTTCTTTAAGATTGGTCCAATAATTTTTTTTGGTGTTTTTGGTAATGGAAATATCGTTGCCACTTTCAAGTACCTGAAAACAGCAGACGCACTTGAAAAGTGTTTCTTTTAGCTACCTGTAAATGGCTGACGTAGCCTTCGGGCACTTCATAATAATCTTGCCTTTCCCTTGCGCAATTGCAAAGTGTAACCGGAACCCAGCTTCTTTTTCTACTTAGCCAATATGTTCTTAACCTAATAGGCACTGATCAATATAGGTAGGCCTGACTATATATGTAGGCCTTACATTGCAACGCAGTCGATTCGAATCACTGAAGTCGAAGTAACTGGTATTGAATATTTGAAAGTCTAAGTTGTAAGTTCAAAGTTTGGCAGACCGCTAGCCGGTCTGCACACTAATTTGTATGGCCAAACGCTTTGACTTGTGCCCCACTTTGAAGTAGGCACCTACTGCACTGCACTTGCAGTGCAGCTACACAAACTATAGTCAACTTACAGAACGTACAATCATCTTTACTTATAGTAAAGTTAACTTGACTGTACTGTATTTGACTGCTATTCCAATACTTAATTTTTTATTTTATTCGAAAATGTTGGTTAGAACTAGTAAGTTTGAAATTCGAGTTAAGGGTAATCCTTATGGTACTTTCTCTTATGACATCCGAGCAGAGGGTAACGTTTGTATCGCTTCCTGTTTTTGAACTCGAACGCCGGATATCACTTTTAGTTTCTCCTCCTTTTGAAGGCGATTGGAGAATGACCTTTGTAGCGTTTTCTCCTATTATACTCGAGCGCTGGATAGCCCTTTGATACGACCCAAGTATGATGGCGGGTCAGGAAGCAAACCAGTATGCAGCTGAGCCACTTAGAGCCCTGAAGTCCAACACATCAGGCGGGGAACACCTCTCCTTTGTTAGCAGGGAATGACTAAGCCAATCACGTGATTAGGATCAGTGGGATCAGTACTGATCCAAGTGATCCAGGATCAGCGGGCTCAGCACTGATCCAAGGGATCCAGTACTGAAGACGGTATGAAGGCACGGATATATAAGGACACGGTCATCACCACATAGATAGTATTTCCTTCATAGCTCCTCAGTTTTCAATCTAAGTATTCAGTCACAGTATATTCTGAATAGCCTCACGGCTTTTGATCATTACTTGTACGGTTGCGATATTGTTCACTCAGCACCTCTGCTACCTTCTTGATAACATAAACCCACTGACACCTTCTATATACGCACGGGAATTCAGTGTGATCATTACAACCTTACGGCTTTTTTTTGTTAAAAGCCGAGTTGCAGATGACCCTTGCGGCGTTTTCCCCAAAGTTCGAGCGCAGGATTTCTTTTGCGACACTTCCATTTGAATTCAAGTGGGTTATATGTTCAGCGCATGAGAGGTGTTTTTCAATATATTGTTGATATGCTCTTCGTTTCGAATCGGCAACCAGTTTTCCCTCATGATGTTCACTTCATTATGTTTTCATGGGTTTAATGTGGTCTTCGCTTAAGCTAAGCTGTTTCAACTAATGCTTTCGTAATGCGACAGTTTTTGTTACGGGTGTAATAATGTTTTTGCTTTGCGGTAATTCCCGTATTAATTTTCAGAAAAATTGAGGTACAATACGTTACTTTATAAATACTAAGTTTCAAACAACTTTGACATAATCCTTAAATATATTTAACATCCAAATAAGCCCCTTGAAATTGGAAAAAAATATCGCTTAAAAGAGATATGTTATGTATTTTCGTGTCTAAGTATTTTTTAAAAGTTCGGTATCCTATAAACCTAAATGAATGGAACTTCAATTACTTTTGACGAATGTTGCTAAATAGAAGAGAGGTCTATATATTTGGTAGGTTTTTTTTTCTCAACAGAATTGTATTTAGAGGATTGTAAAATGTATGAAATTGTTGTGATGACGTCTTTAGCCGTGTGGAATATTATTGTAAGCGATTGAATAGACGTTATGCGCTTTTCATAGGTTAGTCTAAACGTTTGAAAATATATTGTAACAGATTTGTCAATAGAAATAAGCGGTTGTCATAATGGAATATATCAGTTAGTAGAAATTCAATTCGTTTGAAATAATATGATGAATAGGGTTTCGAAATCAAACGGTTCAAAACAGGAGAAGATTATTTTCAATATGCAAAGAAGTTTTAATATGAAGTGATTAATGTTTTCAAATGTAGAGATGAGCGTTTAATTATATAAAAAGAATTTAAATGAATTATAAATTCAAATTAATTAGTAGTTTTATATCAGTCATGGAACGTTTGTAAACTTTATATTAGCTACAAAATTAGCAAACTTAAACGTTGTAAAAAAAAAACCTGCATAAAAACGGTAGGTGGTAAGTCGGACGCCAAAGAGTAAAATAGGAAAAAATCAGGTATTCTAAAGAGTGAATTATCAATTGAAAGCGAGTGAATTTCTTTGGGAGTTTTTAAGAAATTAGGGAATAGGATATTGTTTTAGGCAATGACTAAATATATCGGAACATTTTGAAAGTATCTCTATGCGTTCGATTTATGTTTTTATAAACATTTTGAAAGTTATTTATAGTGCTCGTGATGATGGTAAGAGCACACAAAATATTATTTTATTCACTTTGAAAGTGTATGTAACTAGTTTGAATATTGGTTTGAAAGTTTTTGAAGTTTACCGGAACGTTGTAAAAGTTATTTCAAAGGATTTTTTAGGTATGTCGCTACTCTTTAAACTTTGGTCTAAGATAGGTTTGAATGCAGGATTTTGAGGCTTAACAGCTTACATAGCCGATTTCTAATGGAAATATTTTCAAAAAATTCTCATATATACCACAAGCGTGAACAAAGTTTACGGATAACGTAACGAGTGTTTCAGTAGTAATATGGAATTAAACGAATTGATAATTTCAAACTGAATCGATTTTTTAAAGTTCCTTCGCATTTCGCATTTTGTCCACATTACTATGTATTTCTTATAAATACTAATATTAAAGTATGAAATGATTGAAACCGTTATATGATGCGATTATGTGTAAGTTTTTACCAAATATCACGAATTGAAAAAAACAATAACAATATGAAATAGTATTCTAGTATACGAATATATATATAATATGGAATAAAGTAAAAGAGTACTATTGAGCATTTTGTAAGTATCAGGTATAGTTATATTGAGATTATTATAACATCGTAACACCTACCTATGAGTAATGACTAATAATAGGTTTGATAAGTGGTGATAAAATCGATATATAAAGTATATATAACCTTTTAAAAAGTTTCAATAAAATAGACACTATCGACAAACTTTCAATCCCTATTTCACAAGAAAATACAACGAAAAAACAACAACAGCGTTTTATTATTGTCTTTATCTTCAAAAGATAATGTAATACGTTTGAAACAATTGTTATACACTTTGTGTGGATTTATTAAATATCCCTATAGTAAGTATACATAGGTCAATTAGCAGTGCACTACACTGCAAGGTGCATACCGGCAGAGTGCACGATAACATGTTATATTGCTGGTTGCACTCGTGCAAAGTGCATATATATCATAGCCTAAAAGCGAGATTAGCAGAGTATATGGCGGAGTGCCACTGCCCGGATAATAGGTTTATAACCTCTTATTCGCGTCGTATACGCTCTAACTGATTCTTTTCCTTTTTATAATTATCCATACCACTATAATACCTATTTTTAAAATTACTCTTTTACTCTTTTAAGTTTATATAAATAAGAAAAGACTTTGCCGACATTAATCAGTGCTCGATTGGGTGAATTAAAAATAGCTTGAGAAAAAAGAGATAAACAGTAGTTCAATGCCTATAACGGGATGTTATGAGGATCCTTACTAATGGTATTTTAATATTATTACTTTTAAATCCACACGAGAGATCAAAATTACGCGGGAGCACCTTAATAGTCCGAAGCGTAACAAAACTGCAAAATTCGAAATAACTATAAAATTATTACTTTGATACGATATTATCGATCAGGTAGTACCTTATTAATTGAAAATCCTCGGTATGTTAACCGGTAACTCGATTTAGCATTATAAATGTACCTGGACACTTTTTAAACAGCGTTTTACTACGTATTGGACGACGCTAGCCAAAACCATCAAGTTTCGAAACCCTTCGTTAGGACCTATCCAACCAAAACATAGTATCCAAACCGCTGACAAAACCTAAGAACGGTTACAACATAGCACACAAATCGCTCGAAAATAAAAAAAGAGATTACAAAACGATATTCGAACTGCTTACCGAATACGAACTCAATATTACACACCGGATTTTACAAATTTACCTTTCTATACCCACACTTTTTTTCCCTTTCATTTTGTATTTACCTCATCTACTCTGCTTGTTCGCTTTACACTATATATTTTTATGTTAATTACCTGCAACGTTTAATCTTACTTGTTATGAGGCTGATATAACGCTAGTAAAACGCTAAAGGAATAAATTTAAGGCGTCCAATCACTTGATTCTTATGTTCTACATACTATTTATTAAATTTAAAATATACTAACAATTATTAAAGTCATCATTTTCCCGTTTAGCTATATCACATTAATTCTACATTCATATATATATACGCCGTTCATTTTAGTTTTTGAAATAATGTAACCCAAATGCATCCGAAACTGGTCTACCACGAGAAACCGACATTTATACCATTTTATTATTATATGTACACTAGAAAAGAAACATACCAAATGCTTTAATTTACTTTGCAAGCTTATAAATTTAGCTTCATAATAAGAAACCAGGAAAAAACTAACGAATATACGGATTTACTATCTACGAGTAAGTCGTTTGTTAATAGTATTTTAAAGTATTTGGACTTTGACTTACATGATAATAATATTCAAGTATTAGTAGAAGACTTAGACAGTTTTATGGAAAATACATACGTTATTAATATAATTTTTAATTACTGTAACGGCGATATTAATGGCTGCGACTTGTATGATGGTTTTAGAGGGGATTTCTTAAATGGTATATTAGTCACATGACGTGAAGCTGATAGAACGATTTTTAAAATATTCCGAAAATAATTACAAAGTAAAGATCTTCCTACAACCGGAGGTAGTAATAGTCGTATTGTAAAGGTTATATTGATAATGGCTCCGGTTTATGGAGATGCAAAAGTGAACCGACGATGAAGTAATTGAAGTGAAGTTGGTAAATGGATATCAGTTTAAAAAGCGTTAAGATCATCTCGTTAAAATGGAAAATATGAAAAGAGAAAATACTTGGTAAATATGAGCAATGAAACGTCTAGTAAGACTAAACGTACGCCGCAAAGCGGAATCAGAGCTAAAGTAATCAATGGAAAAGGGGGAAGTACCACCACGATCATCTATAGCGCTGGTTGAATACGAACCTTTCCCGGAATATAGTTTTAAATAAATTCTAAAACGAAACCAGGTTTCAAATGCCGTTGATAACCAGCTTAGATATACGAAAAGTGTAACAGAAAGAAAAATCGGCCTGTTCGGTGATATTATAAACAGCGTAAAACGTTTATATATATCTTATGGACTAATACCTGTTATCCACAACCATTACCATAACCTTTGACCACACCGCTTTCCTATGGATAAAAGCAACTTTATAAAGCTTATCAATTTCGTTACAACTTAGAATGAAAATGAAAACTATAACGGCTATCTATACGACGAACTCGATAATAAAATACATATAACGAAAAATACGTAAAAAATGCTAAATATTGAATTATTTTCTTTCGTTTAATTTTAACCGGTATATTATTTAAATATTCTATGGAATTATATATACATTAATTTATGTAGTTAAATATGTTTTCGGATAATGATTAACGCCAAAAATCACACTTCGATGTAAAAATTGACTACGAACTTCATAATAGGGACTGGACTAGCACCACATAGGAATTCGTAAAAAATTAACGTAAAAACGTTAATAAAAACCTATAAAAAAATTTGATTACCTTGTAAATAAAGTTTGGCAAGTATTACGCGGCATTTTCATTGGAATATAAAAATGAAAACATGTTTATTGAAGTAGTGATAAAAATATATTACAAAACCCTATATTTCTATTTTATACAACTTAAGCATGAAAAGAATTTTATGGGTTTTATACATTCTGCAAAACCTTATTCGAAACATTTATCCGCCGATGCACGAGTCTCGAATTAATATTGGTAGTCGATAAAAATGATGGCTTGGGCCAAATGTCAAAGGTAAACATCGCTGAAATAATTTACCACGTTTTAAATCGAAAATTTAAAGTATACATAAGGTACAAATAGTGGTATAGATATATAATTAAAAAAGATATATATTAGTGAAGGGGCCCTGAGTATCAAAGGTAAAGAGGATATTACGGAAACTTGTTATATGGCTAAAGTCGAAAATTATAACGTTTATAGTAATACCTACCAAACGAGATACGAAGTTCTTTAGGTTTTCAAAAAAGTGGTATCGAATGCGTCAAAATCGGCTACTGTTTTAATTACCACCTAATATACGAGAAAACAAGGATTGAACAATAGTTTTAAGCCGATTATCTACTTAAATACCTGAAAATTTCTAATTTTACAATATATGTAACCGAATACCAATAAATGAAGGATAAATTTATCGTGTATTCTTTCGAAAACACCTCAAAAGAAGAAGAATCTCCATTTAATAATCTTTACCAATATTTTAGGATAACGCAACCGATTTACTTATTTTTACAAGCTAATGAAACACCCTCTTTTCATAGAATATTGGTTTGGATTTCATTGACGGAGTGTTAAACGATAATATAACGTTGTAAATTATGATTTTGAAAAGGTAAGATAAACGTTTTTAGGTTATTAGGTTTTATACCGGTACGGCCACAATTTTGACGGTCGGAAAGCGACAATTCGTCGCGTTCGCGCCGAAATTCCTGAAATTTCAGCTCGATCGTATGGGATAATATCGAGAGGTCCTATTTCGTAAAGGCAAAGCGACATTATTTGGTATAGTCATTATAAACACGCGTTCAAGACCAGTCAAACTTCACATAATGGATTTCGAAAAACTATTTCTGCTTTTATTAATTAATATAATCAAACTTGGAAGTAAAGTCCGATATACGTCTTATTAACTTATCCGCGCTTTAAATAGAGTATCTGTACTGGTTTGGTTTAAATTCGTTTATTTGTGGTTTTTCCCATAACTAAGTATAATTCAAGACTTTAACCTAAAGTAGTTATAATTACGGATTTTATACTGTTAATTGGGATATCCGGTTTCGAAACGCTTATTACGGCTGCTCCACGCCACGGGCCATATGGATATAAGAAGGGAAACGTTTAAAGCCATCGAAAGTTATTATTATAAATACCAGTTATACTTCCAAACCTCAAAAAGGTATAAATTCTGCCTTCAAAATGATGAAAACTTTAACTACAAGGTAATTGTAGATATAATATACTTTAACAGCTGTCCAATATTACATACTGTCGATATAAAAATAATATTCCTGGCTATGAAATTCACACGAAGAGTTTTTACTTCAGATTATGAGGATGTGTTAGTTAATGGCTAATGAAACGTTCACTTATATTCTTGGAATTAGATTACCCACGTCGTTAATAATGGTTGCTATTTTGCTAAGTAGTATATTAAAGTTCAGAATGCCGGTTACGAATGTAAATGAATACTAGTCAAAATAATATAGAGTATTAAAAAGTGTAAAGGATATTATAAACCGCTGAAAAAAGCGGGTACAACGTTGTTTAAAAAGCTAATAGGTATTATTTCTAAGGAATCTATTGCATAAAAGAAGAAAAATGCCGATAACACCTTCGATCAGAGTATCATAATCTCTACGAGATTTGTTCTGGCTATTTACCCCAAAATATATATAAATTTTGCACTATCGTTCATCTTGGTGTAAAAAGCGTATGCTATAGCGAAGGCTACGGAAACGTAACGTTTTTTACGGATTAAATACTATATTTTCGGGACGTTAGCATTAAGTAATAGCTTACACGAAACCGGGTTTTTAAATTTACTATTATAGTCTAATGTACTAATTTGAAAAACTAAGAATGAACAAACTTGCTCATAAAAAATGAACGAATTGAGAAGTCATAATATACTCTGTAATTTTCCGAATAGTATAAGTTCGTTCCGTTGGTTAATAATATGGAAGTATAAAAAGCAAATGATAAGAAAAGCGACCTGAAATCATATCATAACTTGTGAAATCAACGAATCAACGTTTAAGAAAGCGGATATAAGCCTCCCTTAAGTTAATATACCCATCGGATCGTATTTTTGAACCGCTATTGATTTACGAGAACGGTCTGCCCTTATTTATACCATTTGTTTATCGTCTCCGAGGGCGCCCACTTTGCTCGAAAAATAATAAACGCCCCCATACCTACACTATAAACTCCTTTATCACTTAAAAAGAGATGACAGACCGTAAGCTTAATTTAAAAATCCGCTGCAAAAGTATTCTCACCACTTTATGCGCCATATTTGAATTTTTTACCTAAATTAAGGCGGTTTAAGCTTGGAAAAGTACGATGTAACGATTTAGGATACCCACAAAATTCTTTCCTACTGGCTTTATATACGAAATTAAAGATGAGACCGGAAAGTTGTACGAAAAGACTCACTTTATTATAAAAGAGAATAGTAACGACAGTAAAAAAGATATTATAATCCTGTTGCTCCCTTATAACGGGGAAGCCACCACTTGAATTTTACATTCTTAACCTTACTGAATACTCTATGAAGTTTATATATAAAATTTCATTATATTATGTAAGTTCATATGTAATCCAAAAAGCGGCTTAAACGACGTATTTACGCCGATATATTTATGGAGTTTGAAAAAAACATGATATACTAAACACGATTTTATGTATCATGAAAACTCTGTCCGGTTAACCCAAGGTTATAATATACTCGTGTAATACGTTCTAAAAACACTATAAGGAGCGGCAAAAATAATCAGTTAAACCTTTAACTAATACCTATTAATATTAACGACCCGTTTTCATAGCTTTATATTAACGGATATGTAAACGAATAATATTTTCACGTTATGTAACGCGTTGCTTTCCGTATTTAAAAAAAAAAGAAACTTTTGGAGACCATCCTCAAAGCAAAACCTAAGATATACCTGATAAGAAACTACATAATTAACCTTTATAACGGGACGATCACCCTTTGGAAGGGTGTTATACTCCTTATACAAAAAGAGTAATTAGACGAAGTTACCCTTGTAATTCCGAAAAGTATAAAGGGGGTAGACTAATATAAATATCAACGCGAACTTAGCGATTAGGTTGATTTTTTTAGCAAAATCGGAAACAGCGTTTAACATTTCGTTCGTCACATAATATAAGAATAACCTTTCAGGCTATATATATAAGGCTTTGAATAAGCGATTTACGAGGAAAATACATAATCGGAAACATGGTTTACATTGAAAATGGTTGAAAATATATATTACGAACCTGTTTATTTTTACTCACACTTGGTTTGGTGTATATATTAAAGTGTAATTCGAAAATATATCATATTCTCATTTTCGGTAACACCGTACCGGATGGCAACAACTTGACGTTTCACAAAAATATTATCCATTGAAATTCTACTAAGTGTAAACGGATTTAGCAAAGAGTTTAATCCTTAAAATTTATAATAAAGTTCAAAGTTTCGACTAAGGTATTACTATGAAGATAACGGTCAAAATAAGTATTTTAAACCTGAATTTGAAATTAATGGAAAGGTTTTACGACCCTATTATGATTGATATTCCACGCCTTACTTTTTTTTTGTTTTTTTGTATAACTATATCGCTTTTGATATTCTCAAGCGAATCGAAACCCGTTATTAGCGCCGCTTCCACCATTTTACCACAATGTATACCTTCTATTTACGACGTGTCCACAAAACTGTATTTATTTAAATCTACCAATCCACACCGCTTTGAACATGTTATCACTTTTAATTTCATAAACTGTGATACTATTAGGTTTTGACTTCTTAAGTTTTACAAAAATTACCTACTTTACTATTATTTGTTAAAAAGTAAAATCATTACAATAAAACTAATTACACTATAGCCGGGCTCAACGGCCCGGCTGAAAGGACAGATATTCAATACTAAAAGAAAATGGAAAAGGCGATGCCGTCGCATCTCGACTATCCTTCCATACACTCTCCCTCTTTATATTAGAGCCACCGATATCACCGCTATCAACGTCGTTATTGGTATCGCCGAGGAGGTAACCCTGTGGCTTAGGTCGTATGCCTTGATAAAAGGATGATAGGGGTGTTTTACCCTTTTCGCGGCAACTCAAGATAACGTTATCGAACTAGCTGACGTAATATATCCATGGGCCACGCATTCAAGCGATAATAATGGTTGCTGACTCTTTTATCGGCCAGTTAGCGCCTCTTACTACATAATATCGTTTTGTTAGGTTAATTTTAGAAAATAGATATTTTTAGGGGTACTTTACATAAATTATTTATAAAAGTAGACAAATTAGGTTCGCGTTTGAAAATATAGGTTAAGGCTGAGTGTAGAGCTGGCGAAGGCGTAATGCGGTTGGGAACTACAGCTCCAAAACTATAGAAATTAGAATGTATTCTCTATTGATTCATTTGTAACTCTATTAGAGAGCTAAATGACATTTTTTAATATTAATCGCTAATAAACATCCTCGCGGCTGGGAACACAATATACGGCACATAAGGAGTATTCAATAACGGCCCGGGGCTACGGACCCGGATACGTCTTTCCAACCGCTTATGCGTTAAAAAGGCTTCGCGACATTCCATTAGACTATGTAAATCGAGGCAGCGGTAGAGGTTCGCCATGACTTCCTCGTTTAAAAGGAAGTTTTAAAAAAGCATATAAAGGGATTTAATAAAATACGAACCGCGATGTAACTTCATTAGGCTACGCTTACAGTATAAAGGGGTTTCCACGAGTAAAGGGGTTTTTACTCGCGGGGAAAGAGTAAGGTTTATAAATTTAGGAGCTCTTCGTTCCTCCCCTTATAAGTAAAAGTTAGAGGAGTAGGGAGAGAGGAAAGGTGATGGGGTGATGGCTTAGGTGGCGGCGACGGACGGCGATCCGTGGCGTACACTTTGTGAATTCTTCTTCTCTCTTTTAAAATCGTATTTACCACTACAATACCAATCTTGACGACTACTCTTCTACTCTTTTACGTTCACATAAATAAGCATAGACCTTACCAAGACTTTGACCTAAAGTAATAAATGTAATTGTAATTTTTGAAAAAAAAAAATGTATACAAGGGTTTTTAATTAATAATCGTTCGCGTCTTACATAATATTTATTATAAAATAAACGATTGACTACACGAAAAATAAATTAAGCGTTCTTTGATATTATTCACTAATTTTCCGTTTCTATATTCCATCCTTTTATAAAATGAACTTTAAAAACTTATTTAGTTACATTTTCTTCATATATTATCTAATATTTGAAGCATATTTCATCATGTAAAATCACTTCGGTAATTGACAAAATAAGATACATTTTACTATGCATGTGGGGGAAATAATGAGAAACCTGGTCGAATTGCGGTAGTTTACTTGACCATTGATTTTTTTTATAAACTGATTTTCAAAAGCTGAAAGACGTATCTCAAACGAATTTATTCAGTTTAACAATATAAAAAAATCCAAATTATATACGTTGAAAAATACCATTTTATGAATAGAACGTTTGTTTAATTTATAATTATAGTGATATTAAACAGAATTCAGTCAAAAATACTCAAATAAAGACTATAGTTAGTCAAAAATTATAATATAATACTTTTCCCCTATGAAATAATTGGTACGATATTTACTCACCTCAACAAAATATACCACTTTTTATTCAAAAATTCATGATTTATCTTTCTCTTAGTGAGAAATTGCTAACATATAATATACTGAATAGTAATAACGGATATAGTATCTCAATCTTTTAATTTATGATTAAATTTTCATTGAAATTATATCTCGCTAAAACCATTATAGAAGTTTCAGTTAATCTGTCGAAATAACAGTCCAATAAGCATCATGATTAGCACAAAGTAATTATATTAATCATAAGACTTCTTTCATTCGTAGTATAAAGTTATACCACGCATTCGTAAATTGAAAAAGAGTTCATATGAACGACGAAAGAAAGGACTATGAAATTAACGTTCAAAACAATTATTCGGACCATTATTAACATTATAATTCTTAAATCTTAGTCTCCAACTATGTAGTAAATCTCTAAAGCCAAACCGCTTCGTATAACCTGCTTGTACTTAGTCGTGATTAAATAAATAATATTTTTACGAAACTGAAACCCATTCCAAGCTAGTATTTTGCTTTCAAAAATAAAAACCAATTCCATTTAAAAGCTATAATAGGTATGATTTACGAAAAAAAAGTCAATTAAAACGAAAAGTTTCGTAGTACGTATATTAGGCGATATAAATTATTAAAATATTTTTACATTGTATATTTATCACATAAGACGCCTATTAAACGCGCTACATATATCGTTCGAAATTTCGGTTTCATGTTATAGGGTAACTAAAAGGTAAAATGCCGCTTTTGATAACGCAATTCATTTAACTCAAAGGTTTCGTATGTGTTACCAAATCTATTCGTCGGTCCGTTTCACGTTATTTCAGTAGACAAGAGTAAATGTATCTAATTACCTTTTTTATACAAGGTCTAAAACGCCGTTACGGAAAGTAATTATCGTGCCATTAAAGTCGATCATACAGTCTTCCGTGAGGTACTTCTTCAGTTTAGCTTTTAGGCCGGTACCCATAATCTTCCTCTTTGCAAACACTAAAAAACGATGATTTATATAACGTTAATGTGTTTTTTGTCTATATACGCATTAGAGAAAAGCTTCTAAAACGTATGGTTAAGACCAATAGACTCGGGTTGAAGGTTGACTAAGCTATTTAAAACCTCACCTTATAATACCCATGATAGGTGATATACTATTATTTATTAGCTTTTACTAATCTTTAAAGTAGTTTTATAATACGTAACATAGTTTCAGGTAAATAGTATTTTCTGATAGTCCTAGGTATATAGGCTCAAATGCGTCGTTGAAGCTGTTTTTCGGTTTGTATTTAAACTTGTGTTATATTAAGAAGTTTAATATGTAATTTTTAAAAGATATTGCGGGAGGAAGCAAGCGTAAGAATCTAACGGTAGCTTACTCATTGTAATACAGGCGATTAGGTTATAGTATCTTCCTTACAGTCGTTATTATACCTATTTACAATAAGATGACCCTTTTTTATATAGTTTTCTGGTCTTATTGTTTATTTCATATACGCGGTGTGTAGGAAAAATCTTATAGTCGCCGTAAATCGTGTATTGGAACCGTTAAAAACAAAAAAAAAACGAATTATTAGATGAAGGTGAAAATTTCCGTTGAAGTGGACTATTTAAACGGGGCATTTGTAGCGGTAGAAATACCCTTGCAACGAAATTTCTAACTAAGCTAACGGTTTACCATTTCATTTTAATTAACCAAAAAGTTTATAATCAAGCCTACAAGGCGTTTTTCATTTTTTTAACTATAATAGCGTCCTCGGCGGCGAGGTATTTATATCTTTGATATAAATATGCCGGTTTTATATTGTGATTAACGGTCGAAATTGGTATTGAAACGGTGTACAAAATTTGAAATCGGTTTGTATTTTTGTTGTAAAAGTTTCTATAGTGTTGCTACTGGTTGAACTATGGTTTCGGGACGCTTTCTTCAATTTTATCTCTTTTCTACTTTCGTATTTTTATCCAGAAGAATAAACTTATACTATTTGGCAAGTTTAAGAGTATATCGTAACCTTGAAACCCGTTAATCTTTCAAAAGCTAATTCATTCGTCCTTAGTTTTTCAAACTATCACTTTAAACTTTGAAGGTAAATACAAAACACCGGTTTGACGTAGGCCGTTTCTAGTGGTTAAGGCTTTTACAGCATCATTTTCAACCTGTATAAATGTAATATTACTATAGAATTCATTAAAGTATTCGCCTTGTATAATATAGTAAATCATGAGGCAAAATATCTATGAACCCTTGGATATGTATTAAAAATAAAAAGCGTCGAGATTAGCCTATCTGAGCCGAAAGTTATGTTAAAAATGTTAACCACTATTTACAGGATAGATTTATTAGAATTTGTACCCTTCAGCTTCCCTCACAATACTATATACACTTTCATCAAAAATTTATAACATCGTTCACACTTTCTAATACCTTATAATTCCTTTAGCGATATCTATTTTCATTTACTACCGGTGATCTTATCCTTGGTACGCCACTTAATCGAGTTGAGGGCCGTGCATACGTCGTGAGTAATCCAATCCAAGGGTTAAAAGTAAACGTTTAATTAATACTTTACTTAAGTTATTTATCAATTCGTCATTCAAACGTTCCTCGTATTCCTTGCGGCTTGAAATAATGTTGTTACATCGACAACGTGTAAAATTAGCTAGCGGTCTAGGTATATTATATTCAAAATTACCTTATAGTCAAAGTTAATATCGTTTCAAAGGCGGCGTTTAAACCCCTATGGGGTTTATTAGTGTAACTGGTACTTATAGTGAAACTTTTTGATAGCTTTAAGCTCTTCCTTTCTTACATTTATCTAACTTACAACGTGAAGTTACAGTAAAATGCGTTTCGTAAATAAGCATCCGAAACGGTGGTATAAAATCCATATATCCGACTATGTAGGGTAAACGGCTTTCATTATATATGGTTTGGAGAAACCTCACAGGTATCTAAACTTAAACCAGAACGGTACGGATATGTTATCCGAAACGCGGACAAATTAATTGGTTGAATTCTGGATCTGGATTCCGGGTTGATTCATATTGACTAAAATAATAGTAATAACGTTTGAAAGTGTTTTACGTAAAACTTAACCGGTATGAATCGCGTATTTACAACGACCGTATCAAATAACGATTCTTTGCCTTGACCGAATAGGACTTTTCAACATTTCACTATTTAGTCGAACTGGCATTTCGTAAATTTCGCCATGAACTCGTTGAATTATTGGTTTTCGGCGGTTGAAATTACGACCGTAGCGGTATCGGACATAATACCTTGAAATAAATTTTGGTATATATTTAAAAACATGAACTAAGCTAATATATAAGCGTGTAACACGTTTTTTTCGTGGTGTAGACCTATACAATATAGGAATTAGGCATTCTGTAGGCTTGTCACAAATTTTAAGCGGCTTTGTTATCCTAGGTTATAAGGTAAATATTATTATCTTTAAAGATTTCTTGTCCTAAGGTGTATTTATGTTTAGGTTAAGTGTTATATTTACCTTTTTCGTCTTCGTATTTGGCTATGTATACTGTAAAGTTGGTTTTGGTTTGATATTTAAACTGTTAATCGGCTCAAAACTGACTGCGGGTTCGAATATCTTTGTATATTAGGTGGTTAGTGAACCACTAGACTACCTTAATATATATAATACACCGTTTTTAAAAATCTATAAAACTTCGGTGACTCCTCCGCAGGTATTATTATAGGCGAGGTTAGTTTCGCCTTAAACCGTAGGTTCTTTTTCTATAATAGCTATTTTCCCTTGGTTTCCGGAGCTCCCTCTCTAATGCTCATTTTTTAATAGCTGTATTTGAAGCGTTCATTTTTCCATATATATACTTTAAAACTTTGGTTTAAAACTTAATAAACTGTATTAAAGAGGTTTCTTTTGGTAATTTGATCTTTTTTCTTGGTTATATCGGTTACCAATCTTGTTCCCAAGTTTGTCTGTCGGTTTATAAAGATTTCAAGCGGTCTTTTGAAGTTTATTTAAAAAGTCTTTAAGTTTTTTTTTTATATACAAAGTATAAGGACGAAGTTTGTGTTTTCTCGGTATTCTTTTGTTACTATTGAGATAAATAGTTTGTCGTATTTATATTCCGGTATAAGCTCTATTCAATATTTTCGAATTATCTCTAATAAGGAGGTAAACACTTATTATAGCCTTTTATCAACGTTTCTTTTCGCATATTTCTCACAGATTTCCATATAGTACTAGTACACTCTTTATCTTCAAGCTTGTAGTTAATTTCTATATTGAATTACGATTTTTGGCGGTAATAATACCTTATGAATATGTTTACTTACGTAAGGTGTAATATATACCACATTTTAACTTATTTAAATAGAATTTCTGGTAAGATAACGTGGAATTATAATGATTCGATATATAGTTCATCATTCGTATTAAATTACATATATCTTCTTATCACATACGTCGTATAGTTCTCTGTGAGAATAATATATATATATATATATATATATGTATATATTACAATTTTTCGATGTTGGTAAGTTTTATCGAATCGATATTTTCAATAGGAAAAAGGTACGGTAGGAGATTTCGGTAAGGGTCGTGGTTAATGGATATTGATTTTTAAAGTATCCATTAGCGTTTTACGCCGCTTATATTTTTTTGGAGAAGCCCGGTTTTTTTATGCGGACTACATCTTTCGCAGCCGAGTTAGCTGTTAAATGTATTTTTTGTGTAATTGTATCTCTATATCCATTTAATCATGCGTTTTAGGGAGGTTATGTATTCAACCCGCGTAGTAGATAATTTTTGTAGCTTTTCCTCCTCTTTCATCGATTACCCCAATTCCGTTTCCATTTCGTAGCATGAGTTTAGCCCTACTAATCGCTTTATTCCCTATACCTGCGGAGTCTTTTCTCGTTCCCTATCTGTAATTTAGCAAAGGTGATACTAGCGTCTTTTAAGTTGTTATCCATATACAATCTTCACTTTCATCACCTTATCATCGATTCACCTTAGCATTTAAGTAAATTGAACCGTTATCAATGAGACTTTTAAAATAAAGATATTATTTTCACAGGTAGTATTAATACATCTTTTTCGTAGTTGTTTTCCTAATATCCTTGAAATTGTACAATAGACTACACGCTACATAACTGGCATCTAATTTAGAAATGACTTATTGAAATCGGCGAATAAATCGCTTCCATTAATATCTTCGCTATAGTAATTGAAAAGCATATTAATAAAGTATACATTTTCTGTAAAAAGATCCAAATCCTCTACTCGTACTTCAACCTTATTATTTAATAGCTTAATGTCCAAGTACTGAAAAATGATACTGTGAAACAACATGTTTCTGAATAGATAGTCTATACATTCGTTGGCTGTTACTAGGTCCATCATTGATAAAGTTATAGTTGTAAAAATGGAAATTGTATTAAAGCAATTAGTAGGGCGGTTTGTACGTGTACAAGAAATGTAAGAGCGGTATAAATGTCGGTTTTACGTAGTGGATGAGATTCGAGTAGGTTTGAAATACAGTATTTAAGACGGTTTTATTAAAAAATTCAAAAAAAAAAGAACGTACAAATACTTAAATAAAAAGAAAATAAAGTGTAAAAAAACGGTTAAAATAAGGCGTCTAACGTATACTAGTACAAGCGAAATCCAAACAAATTGTGGATATGGCGTAACAATAAGCCATTCAATTGCTTCAAATTAGTTTATCTAGCGCTTTGCAAACGATATACTAGCAAACGGCTAGTGAATTTAAACGTCGTGTTATATTTTTGTAATTCAGGTGGTGTATACGGTTTGGGTCTTGTTTTGTAGGCTTTTCAGATATGTTGTTACAGCCGGTCTCATTATTTAGTGCGGTTTGGATGCTGTGTCTTAGCCGCTCTTAGGTTTCTTGAACAGTATGGATGTTACGTTTTGGCCGCTCTTGGGTTTCGTAAACGGTGTGGATGTTGAATTTTAGCCGCTTTTAGGTTTCATAAGCGATTTGAAATGCTTTATTTTAATCGGACGAGTCACAACGAAGTGTTCCGAAACTTGGTGGTTTTGGCTTACGTTGCTTGAAACATGATAGGATGTTCTCCAAAAAGTTCACGGGTACGTTTAAAACGTTGAAGCCAATTAACAGATAACTTCAAGTGGTTTGTAAAAGGCTGGGTACTAAGTGGTTGATAATATCGTACTAAAGTTTTTCTTTCAAAGATACTCCAAATCTTACAGTCTTGTTACGCTTCTGGTTTTTAAAGCGGTCCCGCGTAATCTTACATTCCCTATAGTTCTTGCAAGAAGTAATATTGAAGTACAAAGAGTTGGAACCGTTACAACATCCAGTTATAGGGATTTAACTTAGGTCCATCCTCTCATTCCTTGGCAATTTATAATGGATCGAATTATCTACTGATTAGTGTCATTAAGGTTCCTAATACGTTACCGTAATAAAATATTAAATAATTTTTTTTATTATAATGATAAGATAAGTTGTTAAATGAGAAAAAGGAATTTAGAGAGTACACTCAACAGCTGAAAGGTTATAATATTTTACTCAGAAAGTGAAACTTTATACGAATACACCTTGCAGAGTAGTACGTTACCGTGCACTCAGAATAGGTGCACTCCACTGCGTGGTCGCTTACTAACTATAAGGATATATGGTAATATCCACAGAATTTGAAAATTTGAACCATGAAAATATTGTCAAATCCTTATAAGAAAAAACAGCGTTTATTTATAAAGGTAAAATGTAAGTATCAGGTACTTAATATTTATTCAAACTTTTAAGATTAACTATAATACGACCTTCATCGATACCGAATAATTTTCCTTATACGATGAAAACTAGTCAAGGAAATCAAGATACTTCGTTACTATATTCTATACAACCTTGTACGTATAAACCGTTCGACTTTGCATTGAAGAAAACTTTATTTCGACGTAAAATTTGGTAACGGTAATGAGTAAATTTTATGTTCTACCTGCCCGTCATTAAAGGTATTTTCATTACTTAGATTAGTAGTAAATGTATTACTCGTAAATTTTGTTATATGTAGGTACTTCTGTAAAAGTAGTAGTTGCAGTGTAGTAGGGAAACTTTGCTTAGAGTAATGTTGACTATACCGACTGCAAGTTGAACGTATTTTTTTTTACCAGCCTACTGTAATTGACTCTAAGGGAAGTGGAATATGACCTCACTTCACAATACGGCACAGCTTACGTAATTAGCAATACGAATTACTGTGTACACCGGCTAGCGGGCTGCAAAACCTAGAATAATGCATTTACTACTTGACTACATGATATTACTGTTACTTCGATTAATTGAAACGACAACTTTGTAACGTCTAAAGCCCTACCGACACTGATCATCTCTTATTATGATTATAACATGTAAGCTAAGTAAAAGCAAAAGCTACTTTCCGGTTACACTCTACGGCCACAACAGCGGTTAGGATAAAATATAGATTTTTGCGAAAAAGCCTCTGTTAGTATTGCGCTAATTTACAACAGTAGGAAAACTGAGAAATTTTTTATGTTGCGTAAGTCTATAGCGGCAACCTAAAAGTAATTGACGGTATCGCAATTTATAAACACCAATGATTATTTAACAGATTCTTCTTGAAAAGCGTTAAAATTAACCGCTGAAAGTATTAAATCGGCAAGTTGGAGAACGGCTAAGTTAGTTTTACTACGGGTGTTACAACTGCAACAACGACTAAGTCCCTCATCAAACACAACAAATAATCAATGAACGTTATGTTTACCAATAAAGACCTTCGACCTTACCCTCTACACCAAAACCATTTCCCGTATTCCACTCTCTTCACTTGTCACACCCTAATTTAATCGTTAAGATCGCTGCTTTGAGCGAAAACATTAAGAATTGCCAAGTTACATCGAAAAAGCTACATCATGCGACCCCACACAGTATCGCTAAGTTTATACGCGACTTCATACCAAAACACCAAGATTCACGCCCCAAAAATCTTTAAGTCCCTCGCCTACCAAGTTCTACACAAGCCAAAACCTTAAGATGACTACTGCAAGCGTTTAATTTGAAGACATTCCCGACTCCACAAGGAAAAAGGCGATTGAAGACTTCGGACCCAAATTTACCAATCATTTCGACGAAGAGCTTTAAGGGTGCAATGTTAACGAAAACTTAACGAAAAAGTATTTGGTTAACTTCGTTGGCTTTTATACTATCGATCACGTTAGAGATAAGGATCTTAACTACGACAACCATGCTATTTGTATGTACTATGAGTTTTTTGACGACTAGACTATTAACATGTAAAAGAGTACTTAAAAGAGAGTTAAGTTAAGGTTACAAAAAAAACTTGGACGAAAGTAGATTTACATACAAAAAAAAAAAAAAAAAAAAAAAAAAAAAATTGATTTCAGTGCCCTACACTTGTTAATTAAACAAGATCGCCAAGTTTTACAGAACTTTCAAGCTACTACTACCACTTATCTCTTTAATAGCCAAGTTCCTTAAAAGTTTTTTCACGGTAAGTTTGCCTGTATACGAAAGTTCATTACAGGTTTTGCTACATGAATTTACCCATTAGGCTAGGCCACTGGCAATTGACCTTAACACCGTGCTTCGAAGGCTTGAAGGCTGAAATTACCATGAAACATTACCAATAAAGACTGCAATAAATATTGCGACCTACCCTTAAAACTTAACAAGTTTTGACATTAATTATAGGTTTATTAGGGATTTCACCAATATTTTCAACCATGAAAATATAATAGGAAGCCTTATAATCTTTTCAATACCAAAATAATTCCATTTTCAAAAATCTGCAAGTAAATGTAGTTTCTCCCTTTTAATTTCAACTTAGTATTTTCGGTAATCTTTACAAGAAATGTTAGGAATTACTATCTAACCTTTCTAACTTGAATAACTAAGCTTCGCGAAGTATACGCTATCATAAAAATCTACATAGAGCACGACGTTTTCCTTGTTTAAAATTATAGACTAGGCTATGATATGGTAAACCACGATAATGTAAAAGAAAAAATAGGAGGAAAGATCAATAGATGTGTTTAACCAAATGCTGGACAGGTTGATATTATGTTAATAAGCAACTGTAATAGCTTACATGAGCGAAGACACACTTCGCAAACACGTACAGTCACTATTTATATGCGTTAGCAAGTTCGAATACCCCCTATAACGCTTCTATGCCACTTGCGAAGGGTTCTTTAGCTAATTGCGTTCTTGGCTTCTTATTATTATAATAACGCGTAAACCAAACTAATTTCATATACATCCCGAAGCCGGAAATTTCCCTAACGTAAATTAATAAGATATGATCTTATTTAATTGCATCGACCATAAATACGGCTACGGGTACCCTGAATGTTCAATCTCTGGCACATTAACCATAGACTAGTGGTAGTAGCTACGTTGGAGCTAATCGGGCCAAGATTTAAACGGACCTACTGATTACAAGCACTATGATTATAATAGTAGTAAAAGATGTTAGATCTGTAGAAAGTCTAACTATTAATTAACTCGCTACCCCCCCGCCGAACTAAATAAAAAAAAATTAATGTAATATATACAGTGTCGTACCACTTTTAATTAGGACTACCTGAATTGAATCGCAGATTTCGAAAGCGATTAGCTAATTAACGGCGATAATGCTTCTAAGCAAATCAAGTGGTATAAAGATACTACTTTTAACGCGGCCTAATAACTAGCAAACCACGCCTTTCAGTACCTTCTGAGTGTTGAAAACCACTATATTTACCTTAACCAAGCCTTGAACTATTTATATTTTCTAAACTTCTTGACAGATATGATGATTATACGTTTAAAGGTTTTATGCTCGATATTGGAGAAGCAAGGTACTAAATAGGAGGCTATTTGCAGTACGTAGCATGACAGAGAGAAAACACTACGATTACTAATATTAAACGTTACGAGACTAGTAAAGCTAAAGTTGGCTCTGGATCAGGAAAACAACTATCGTTACAAAGGATAACAGTAATTTAAACTATTCTTAGGTTGATTACAAGTTATGTTCTTAAGTTTATTACTTACTTTCACATGTATTTACAAAACCTGATGACCTTTAGTGTTAACATTAACGTTAACGTTAACTCTAAAGAGTTGAATAAAAACAGCTAGAGGTTTCCTTTCGCTTTTAAGTAGGGGCACCTATGATTTTATCTTTAAGGCCCGAAAGCAATAGTGTGAAATTTAACGGAGCAAAAGATATTCCAATTATACCGGCGATTCAACCATCTAGCCGTTATCAGGCTATATATAATCCTAAAGTCCGTAGGGTATGAAGATA
Source organism: Anisogramma anomala (assembly GCA_038502455.1). NCBI lineage: Eukaryota > Fungi > Ascomycota > Sordariomycetes > Diaporthales > Gnomoniaceae > Anisogramma > Anisogramma anomala. The sequence goes on along the minus strand of JASMMZ010000001.1, from coordinate 43,243,210 downwards.
TAGAATACTCTGCCTTGAAAGCCATTGAAAAGCTTTTTTATTACTTTTAAATACATGCCTAATCAATTCGAAGATTTAAATTTTCACTAAAACAAGATGACGAATTTAACTACCCGGTTGTGTTAATATGTTTTACATTGATCAAAAGCCAGTTTTTTACCTCGTTAACTCTGTAACCCATCTTTACGAAGCTAAGTTTCTAAAGTTTTTTTTCCGGCAATGGATACGCAGGAAACATTAAGGATGCTGGGGATTCAAACGTACCTAAGCCTACTTAACGTCTTCGTTTACAATACCAATACCAATTTTACGGCGGTAAAATTTCAGGAAGATATCAAAATAATAGATATTAAGTGTAGGTATGTATTTGAAAAGGCCTACTAAAATATTGGAAAGGCTAAAACAGCATACGCAATATATAAAAGAACGTATAATATGTTGACATTGGAAATTAAAAGCTTTACGAATATAAAAGCACGCTTGTAAATAGCGGTAAAGAGTCTAAACTATACTGTGGGCCTTGATAGCATAGTATCAACGTTTCTTTTCTTTAGAGCGTACCTACTCCTTACGAGTGAATATCCGTTATTATTAAGTACTTAAAAGCGAATTATAACTTACGGAAAAGATTTCAAGGAACTGCGAATGGGATTGGCACGACGCTAGGTTAACGATTCCTTCAAATCCAGGAACGGCCTTATAATAATCGACGTACTTTTTTTTACCGTTGAAAAGTAAAGTTTCTATAAGGCGGGAGCCTGGTAAAAATGATAGACTATATAAAACCTGACGCATCGTCAGATTCAAAGTAATTGTTGAAACTATTAACGATCCTATCTCTTTTCATACCACCGGGATTAAAACTTATATTAAAGCTGATAACAATAAAGACTCTTGAGCCGAGCGACCGAGTTAACATAAACCTTTTTTACCCGTTGTCAACAAGCCGATAAAATGCTGCCAATGCGTCCCGTCTCCGAAATGGAGGAACATTGAAAAGAAGGAATATATATTGGGTCGTATTTATAATATTACTTCTGTAAATAAAAATGAAAAGGATAAGAAAGACTTGAAACTAAAGTTTCGAGTATAAGGTAGTATTGAAACCTTTAACAAACCTTGTAAGGAAAATGATAAGGTCGAGATTAATGGACTATTAACTCGAATAGTTGTATAATTTGTGTTGAAGGTCAATTTTAACCTTTAACACCTAAATGTTACTATCTTTCAGTCGAGGATTATCCACGAGGTTAAAAGTAAGACCACGGAGCGCCTGTACGAAAAATCACGTTTAATGGTATGAGGATACAGCGAAAAAGCAAACCTGAATCCTTACGTAATCCCCAACGATTTGAAAAATCAGCAAGCGCTTGGTAATCCATTTAGTAGTAGGTTTCCTGGCCAAGAATAAAGGTAGGTTTATGTTTAATAGCCGAAATGTATCGTAAGCCAATATGTAATTAGTAACGAACTTATAACGGATCGTATTACTGGAATTTCTATAAGAATTGCGTTGTACCTACCCTTTCGAAACGGTAATACGATGTATTAAGCCTTTATACTAACTAGCCAAGACAGGTGTTTACTAGATTCTAACTTATTCATTGCACTTCAAATTACGACTTGATATAATTTTTTTCATATGACACGTGTCATTTGGTAATTTGAAGAAAAGCCTTTAGATTAGTAGGTATAAGAACTGATGATAACCTTTTCGTCAGAATGGCTAGCTTTATATTATCGGAATAAAAGGCCATTTAATACCCCAAGTTCTGAAATTTCAAGCTTGTTGCGTCATTAAGTAAAAGCTATCAACCTAACTTTAACGGAAACTTAATCTGTATAATTAATATTAATACCGGCCTTAGAATTCTACTAAAGATCTATGTAACCAATTTGGCTAGAATCGACAAACTAACTTGGTTAAGACTTAATGGTACCTTAAATAACGTGCCCGTAGCAGCTATATTGCTACCTTAAATTAACCGAAGGCTTTTTACAACCTCTTTTTCGAGACGTAAGTAAAAGATCTTGCAGGTATCGACTCTAACTAGTTTAATAGGAGAGTTAAGTTAAAAATGCGAAATCTGGATCAACGGATACATATGATTTAAATTAATTGGTCGAAATCTAAACTAATAACCTTTATCGGTAGGTTTTTAACCAATAACACCGATCTTTCTTTGCATACAGGTTTCCTAATGAATTTCGTTTACGATGATAGGAGAAAAAACCTTTCTAATATTATGGGAAACTTTATTTACTAGACGTTGAAAAAATATAGAAGGATTATATAAAACATATTGAACTCGTAGGTTTAGAGTATAATAACAAGTTTTAATATATATAAGTCATTATGGGAACCTCTTAACGTTATCACTAGTTAGCTGAAAAATCCTATTGTCCTGATGGTAATTTATACCGACTCGAGGAACCTATTCGAATGCATTTCGAAGATCTGAATCACTAACGAAAAACGCCTGATAATCGACTTAATTTCAATTCACTAAGTCTACAAAGGGAGAGATAATAAGTACTTCCGATAAATCAATGGAAAAGACAACCATACTAATGCTATAATAAAGTCATCGTTGAATAAGGCTCTTAAAAGGTTTATATACAGCAATAGACTAACCATATGAATTCAGAGCTACGTTAATATGCCTTACGAAAAGCCTAGATTATATGGCACCAAAAAGAGATATTCTGGAAAACTAGAAAATTACCAGGACATTGATAATAGTAACCTATTTGACTAGAAATGCTATATTAGAGGTTTACAATGACCTATAGAAAAAGTACTTTTTGTAAAAGTCGATAAAGTTGGACCCAGAAGCTGTAAAACAATTAAAGGCAATCGAAGTCAATTTTTATATAATTGGGTTCATTTATATATTAAGATGAATTATCATTTATAGTGGTCTAGATAGTAAACAAAGTCGCGATTTAGCGCTTACCAGTAGAGATTAGTCAACTAAACTCACGTATGTGCATAAACTAACAAGCCTCCAGTGTTGGAATGGTAGTATTTTTAATGAAATAGGCCAATTTTACATATACTGAAGTTAACAATATTGAGTGAAAGTTAACTGTATTGTTTTATGGAGGTTTACTATAACTAACTACAAGTTATGTATAGTATAGCCCCACGTCAGAATAGGGTACAGGCTAAGAAATTGGCCATACAAATTACCGTGAGGACCGGCTAGCGGTCTGTCAAACCTAAAACAATACATACACTACTTCACCACGTAATACTACTGTTACTTCGACCAATCGAGTCGACAATGTTGCAACATCAGAAGCCCAACCAACAGGTACATTTATGGTGTATATTGATTGACATATACGTTTTAAGATTATTGGTAAAATTAATATACAACGTAATTTTAAGTTTCATAATAAGGGGTGAATAAGAGTCTTAATACCGGATGAAACCAGAAATCATTCAAAACAAGGTTTATCTTATGAACTCATGAAATATATATTCCAATATTATTCGATTCAATCGGCGATTATATAGAGACATATAATTCTTAACCGATAATTAACCCCTGTTTTATTTGAAAAAGCTGAGGTTTTCTTAAAATATTAATCGTTTTGATGGTAGACGAATCTAATTCAAGTAGAAATCTTATTCGTGGGGTTTTGGCTATTAGAAAACCCATTTAGCTAGTAGTAAATATTTTCACCTGATTATTACGAAATACTTAGCGAATGAGCTACTTAATTTCAACAACTATATTGCGTATATAAACAACCTGCATAAACATCAGGCCGGCTTTATTACAAATCGTAAGACAGTAAATGATATCCTCGTATTGTGTAATAGTATCCAGAATTAGGTATTTGAGAACCATAATCAACATATTAGTGGTACTATGAAGTTAAATAACGTAAGTGGGAGTGTAGTTTTAAAAAGGATTCAGCGTATAGGAATATTGTGTAGTGAGTATTAAAAAACGTTTATCGAGATGTTGGGTATATTTACATGAAAAATAGACGGTGTGTTTCATAAGATAATTATTGCGGCAGCTTTACTAAGCACCTTGGGAATCAATATAGATAAATGGTACTTTGACATATGCATTTAATAGCTGATAATACTTTCAGTTATTAAAATGTCGGCCTTACAAAATTTAACTATTTTTTAAAAAATACAGTCACTACGTCGAGAGAACCGAAAATCCATAGTTTAATGGTCTCAAGAAGGAAAGTAGGAGTACCGTTCGGCTTATAGTTATAAGTTAATAATAATCAACGAACCTTAGTGGTAAGTGTTACTCGTGGATTTATAGCTTGCGACATGGTTGCGCCTAACAAAACGATAATCTTAAGATAATTAGGGAAGTATTGGTGCAGTTATAACCTGGTTCTGAAATTGTTATTAACGTCTATATTAAGATAAAAATACAATTCGAGCTGGATAAAGTGTCAAAAATAGCTATTTAAAGTACACGAAAACCTGTTATAGCTATAGACACATCCTTGTAAATGGATTTAGCTACGGTAATTTCCTGATTTTGAGTACGATTAGAGATTCTATTAAAGTTACGAGGTATTTATCTATCTGTATACGTAATCTTCCGTTTTATAAGTCGCTGAAATAATATCCTCGTTTTATGACGAACTTTCAGGTATTTGAAAAGAATATTACGATCTCACACTCTTTTTTCCAGCTTATGCAGGTTAGATGACTTAGCAATATTGTAAGACCTGCAGTCTTGTTTACAAACCACCCCTTATGTGTTTACGATGAAGAGGAAGATTTAACGTCATTTTACTTTCAATTCTCAGTTGCTGAGTCAAATTAAACACTGTTAATACCTTTATGCTAGCGATTACGGCGTCGATTACAATTGTAACAATTATCGTTATTACGGCAGAAAACTTTATGGTTATCACAGTGATTATTATCGTAACGATTTTCGCGAGGATTTTCACGAGTCTAGAGAGGCTTACGCTCGCGATCAAGAGTTTAATAGCTTTCTTTTCCAGGTATCTCATAAAATCTTTCTTATTCTTATATTTATTTTCTAACCTATACCAAAATATTCTCTTGTTGTACTTTTCGGGTTCAGTGTTATGTTCAGTTTTCTATAGAACGTTGCAACGTTCCTTGACTGTTTAAAAAAAAATCATCTTTCCTTTTTCAATTTCACGTATCTATTTTTGAAAAATTCATTCACGATTAGCAGTCTGTACGTTTGGCTAAATGACTTTTTTTAAACGAAAACCGATCATACTTTCATATTACCTTATGTTAGTTCTGTCGAAAGTACCAATAACTCACGCGTGGCCTAGTTTAATTCAAATGTGTATACGGAGCCCATAATTGTTTTTGCAAGGTTCTGTAAGTTTAACCTGGATTTTCGGAACCTTTTTATGGCGCGATCCTGATTTATTTAGAAACGGTAAGTAAAAGTATTCTTAACGACTTTGAATCTCTAGCGTAGGTGCTATAAGTACTCCTGGAAAGGTAATTCCATATTCCACCAAAATGTAACTAATTTAAAAACTGTTCAATTTATATAGAAATAATAAAATATTTTACGTTCGGATTAGCTTTAGCAAGGAATTCGCAACAAGCTTCAAAACTTTGCATCTATTAAAATGATATAAATACCGATATTGACTATTCATATTTCAATAGGATCAGGATACTAGGGGTCTTATACCCCTATTTCCTTTCGTTTTAGGCGGTAAAAGCCATTAGTTCTTGAATATTTAGTAACTGAAGTGCTTCAATTAGGTTTAAAATATGAGAGTTCATATTTGTTAACTGAATATTCAAGTTTACAAAAGCGTTTGTTGCTCCGACAAGGTTTTCGAATTCTAATTAGAGTGAACACGTTAAAAAGACTTATTATAAATATATAATTATCTATGATCTGTTATTAAATTCTTTTAATAACTTTAGTAAAACGTTTGTTAGATCCTTCATATTTTTCAGCTATAACAACTGTATTCTTTTACAGACGCTTGGCTTAATTGAGTACAGAATCCATCTTTTGTTTTGTTGCAAGCGAGGTTTTTGAGACTGAAAAGCGACCGCTTAAAAGGTACCAATAGTTAGGGTATCTGAGAGGGGATAATGGATACCGACTAATAAGACGCGGATAAGGTAAAGGCAATGGAAGCAAATGTTTTCTTCTTAAAAGTAGAAGGGTAACTGTTAAATACATAACGTGTGTGTTTTTCAACCTCTTGAATTCATTTCGCCTTTTTAATATAAGTAAATGGTTGTGAACTTTACGTAAACACTACAGGTTATAAATTTACAATAACGGGTATTTGAAATGGTATATTTCTACACGTTATAATCTACTGGTTGAGTGTTTTAATTTTAAGGTGTAGGTGAAGGATTACACTTTCAAATTGAATATAGTTATTTTTTAATATCATAATCGTTGCTAACATTACCCTTGTGCTTCCAAAGAGTGCAAAACAACATCTAAATAACAAGGCTAAATGTATATACGTTGCTCAAAGTAACGGTGAAAGAAAATTAATATTTTCGGAAAAATTCTTTATAATACCAGAGAGCCCGCAGAAGTCATAATTAAAAATATGCACCGTTAATAATCTTAAAAAGCAGATTATCCACCTAGAAAAAATGGCCGTAAAGTAAATCCATTCTACACTACTATTAGATAGTATTTTGCTGGAAAATATACAGTGCAACCCTCGTTTCCTACGCGTACTCATGGTTTCGAAGGTCATGTAGACATATAACTTAAAACGGTCTCGTTATGTAAACCCCACCTTCTGAACCCTGTTTTGTACCGGGAAGCCTAAATTGCTGTCGCTTAGAGGGTAACGGTCACATGATATTCCTCTCATAAACGTCCCGCCTCTTTCGTTACAGGGGACGAGTCTTCCGCAGCACACGAGGGTTATAGTACTCCGATAAAGTCCGGTCTTTGTTCGATCGACAGGCTGTCCAATGAGGTTGAATTAAACCTGATTGTACTAAAGTCCTCCAAGGTTATAAAAGCTAATTTTAAACCTTTAATTCTTTTTATAGTTTAATCTCACTTTGTTCAACAATTATGATTATAACCTCCCGTCATAGGGGTTTCCTAACGATAAATTAGGCCACGATTACGTATAAATACAAGTTTCCACAACTCCATAACATCGTTTACGACTAATAGGTTACAATCAATTTTACCAATAGGGGTAACGAAACGGTTTAAGACTCTGCAACTCTTTCAGCCTTTAATAACGTTAACTATAAATGTTTTTCAATATATTAACAATAACTATTTAGAGTTCTATTTGGTGTCACCGAACGCTGAAAAGAAATATGGGATTCACGATTACCGAAGAAAATGCAGTAAACACAGCAATTACGTACCAATCACTTCTTATAATAAGTTACGAGGACCAGAGTGTCAATATTATTAAGGCACGAAACCCTTGATATAATAAAGGGATTAAAGACTGGACTCTTTATTCATTTACCCAGTCTACGCTTTTTTTCCCCAATAACTTTTACCTTAAGTCAATTCGTCTCCACGTAGGAAGACCGATGCTAATTACTTTTGGCAACTCATACCACAGTCTTATCATCCATTTAAAAAAATGTTTTATATGACCTATACCCAATAATTACAGAAATAAGAAACGAAGTTGATATATTCATGAAGTAACAGTGTTCATATGATCAATGTATAAAGGAGATAATTTACCAACGCGGTATCAAGGAAGTTTTATGTTTGGTTACTCATATTTTAAAGTATTGTCGATAAAAATGACAACTTCGTGTTTAAACCAACAAAACCGATGTTAAATAAAGTTTTTGGAGGACTAACCTTGGTAAATTATACTTTTTCAATAGTTATGTTCTTTAATAGCGCAGTAGAAGTCTTTACACACTATTTTAAATACGTTTTCAGTTTTACCTTTATTAATATTACCGGTAATATTACGGTAAGATGACCTTCTTTTCACAGCGACTTTAAGTATAAGGTATTATGAATATCTCTTTGACCGCGTAGGTTTCATATACCATGAATTCTTTACATTAAAGTACAAGAAACCAATTGATTCAGGTTTCTTAACCTAATAATTATAAGTATAGTCTTCTTACTACGCATTGACGATATTTAAAATAAAACAGCGGTATAGAAATAGGTAAGGGCCTTTTCCAGACTACATAAAGATACCCTATACGCGATAGAAAAGCTTTTTACAATGTACGTAAAAGTTTCGACATAGTAGACCCCTAAGATGAACCGGTTTTCTTAATGTATAAGGAAAGTATATTCAGCACTACCGGGTGATACGAGGTCCATAAAATGTTATAATTTCATTATCGAGGTATAATGGGCATTAATAGGTTTATAAAGTCCCGAATTTCATTATGTTCTTGACCCAATCCAGGTATAAAAAATTATTAACGAGTATAAGTCTTCCTCACAGTTTTGAGCCTGTTCATTCTCAATAAATTATATACTTATCCTTAACTTTAACCCGCAAATTTAAATCTTACGGGATAAAGTTTTTAATAGGTTTCTATTCACCAACCATATCGACAACAACCTTTTCGATGATTAATAGGTTTTCGAATACAATATTGATGAGTTAGATATTGACTAATATGATTGAAATCTGTAATATATTGGCTGGCCTTATCGATAACATCGTAAGTTCATTCAAAACGTAGTAGGGAGTTATTATAAGACCTCTTCGAAATTTTTATAACAAATATTTGCATTTGAATGACTTTTCTCAGGTATGACAACAATTGAAAATATTTATAATTCCAAAACTCAAGAACCTGAATCTATTTGAACCACAGTCATAAATGCCTGTCCTATTGAAACACATCTCTTGTGAATGGTTCAAATTCATCGTGACTCAAAATATATTCTGAACGTTTTTCACTTGAATAGTTATTAACACTTAATATAAAAGATTAATTCCAAAAATGTCCGCCTTAAACCTAGTAATATCTCTTAAATACGATATTAAATCCTCCCAAACTAAGGGAAATGTTGAATCAATCTTATAACACGTTTTACAAGTTACATTCAACATCGTATAACATAAACATTGAATTTAAAAAATAAAACGTTTGAGGTTATACCAAATTTTACTAACGCAGGTCAAAAACTTTCTAATAAAGTAAAAAGAACAGGCTGGATATTAAATAACAACTATAGGATTGTCAAGTCTTAATAGCGGAATTCTTTAAGACTTCTCTTTGCCCTAGTCTTTAATATAATACGTATATTAAACTTTATTAGAGTTTACTCGGCCGCGTTTCAATTTATGCCGAAGATGTTTTTTCCCCATAGGATTTTGAATTCCTTGAAGAAAAACGTTACAGGATAAAGGGTTTACTCAAAGGAAGTAAAATATTAGGCAGTCAATGACAATATTGTATATAGATTTAAGAATTCATAGTTAATACATGTTATTCTACTCAAAAGTGTTTTTAATTTTTAAAAATAGAGTATCATTTACGTTTTCAACATTATATGTCGATTTACCTGGTTACGAATCCGTTTCCGAATACCAGATTTTCCAATACACGATAATTCTGGTTTTAATTGAATAAACTTTACTGAGAACGGTTGTCGTAGAATAACGCGTGTTAAGAACATTTACGGTCTCTTTGTATTACAAAAGACTCTTAGATATGTGGCATGGACTATTGTTATTTCTTTTACATATAATTACTTTTATTAAAGTTTTTTTTATATGTAATAATTACATGGAAATATAATATTAGGGGTATAAGTAAACGTGATTCGAAAAGTAAATTACAATTTCGTTAATCTTTATGATAAAAATAGTTACCATGTTATAAAAAACTTCACCTAATATTGCCATTCTTAAAGACTCCGGGTTACCCTTTCATAAATTCGCCTTCAAATAATAAAGTTTTCCTTTGCACTATTATATTAGAACCTTAGACGCCGGGAATTTCATTTTACAGTTAATTATAACGGCGGCCGCCATCCTTTCGCTGACAGATTTATTTTACAATTCGTTTGTTACTTTAGGTAACAGTTAAAAAATATTATTACTCTATAGTGGCTCCCCGGCGCTTGACCTCATTTTGAATAATATCAACGGAACACAATGGACCCGGAAATCTTGGAGCCCTCCCAAACTTACAATAAAAACGCCTAACAGGTAAATTTTAACTACGTTGACTTATAGTCAACGAAATTATTTGCCACTTTTTATGATACATTTGACCTATCTTTCGGTCTTTTACAAAACTTTTCAATTCCCTGACAAACTGGTTAACGAAAGAGAAAAATACCGATTTTAAGTTTGGGAAATAATCTTTCAATTCTGTCCAAAACCATATTATAGTATTTACAGACGACTTCGAATAGTTTTTTTATGCATAACTGTAAGTCGGATGCGGATATTGTTCAACCATATCGGTTGTGTGGTATAGATAGCATTGAACAGGGTTTTCCCAATTATATACTTATTTGGAGTAAAGTTGATCGGTGTCTTTCCCGGCTTGCAAAAGTTTTCTATATCATAATGAATAAAGTTACAGCCTGTATCTATAATGCCCTTGTAATATAAGGCTTCAAAGGGAACCCGTTTCATTCGTTCCAAAATGTCTTTCAGGAGTTCTACGTTATAGTCGTGTCTAATGTAAAATTATTTACGTTAAAATGGGCAAGGTTATATATGTATTAATAGAAATAAGGGCGCGTATAAACTAGCGAATATCAGCGTTAGGTTTTCTACCTGCTTTAACTATAATCATTGAACCTCCAATAACGGGGCGAAATCTTGCTTTGAAATATGTTTAAAAACAGTAGACAGAAATTCGTTCAATTATAACGAAGGAAATTTTTCCCTTCAATATAAAAGGTAAAGTTTCATATACTAGACCAAGACCAACTTAAAGTATTACAAATCTCGTTTTTAAAACCCCTCCCCGCCTTCACCACCTTTATTTCAACCCTGATTTCATCGTTTTTAATCTATAAGATACATTTATTTAAAATTACATATTACTACTACCGTTTTAGGCTCTATTGCTTAAACGTGTTTTAGATTTAATACGATGAGAAACGAAACGTTATTGATTTGGTTTACTATTCAACCCGACTTAAATACTATTAATCATATATACAACCTCCTCAAAAGTCACCAAATAGACACGCTCGCGAATCATACATATAAAAAGTCCTTATCTACCTTATGAATTTCTAGGAATATGTATATATTACGGATTACTTTTCTAAAAGAAGATTCTAGCTTATACAAACCCGTGTTTTCCGCCCGCAAGCAACGAATATGTTTTACGCTAGACTATAATATCTATGTTTTCGGCTTATTGACCTACCACATTTACGATACCGAGCTGAAAACCCTATTTATATAACAATTTTACCACCGCCGTTACTAAAACCATTACAAACGTTAGTTGCTGGTCGCGTTCCAATCCGTTAATAAGAATAAAGCTCGGGAACGAATTAAGGACGGAGATAAATTCGACGGCAGAGGAAAAGTTGGAGAAAGAGATGAGTGCGGTAGATACGGATGTATTAATGATGAAGCCTGTTTTCACGCCGCTACTAAGGTCGTCGTCTTCATCATTAAATTTCTCCACGTTAATAAAAATATTTCATTAATATATTAATTTTCGTGTTACAAACTACGTTATATTATGTTTGTCCGTTAAACCAAAGGCGTAAAGTGGTGGCCGTATGGAAGTTAAATATCCGGAAAAAAACTTTTCAACAATATAAACGCAATGATTAGATAAGGCCCTACGGCGTCGATATCAACGGGAAAATACCCGCCTTTATTTTTGATTACTTTCATAGATTACATCCCAACCACTCATTCATAGTTTCTACCATCAAATTCAAATCATTATATGCGTAATGGGTTCATCGAACTTATAAGCTTCTCCTTTTAATAGAGACACCATCTCTATTCCCAATTGAAACGGATTTAATATAACTATTGTGGGGTTAAATACAACGCGATGAAAAAGGGCGAGTAAGAGTGGTAGGGGGTCAGATATAAGAGAAGGAAAAGAGGGAAGAAGAGGTACGATTATGAGCGTGAAGAGCCTGTTCGTATATATTTTATATCATAACACGGTAATATACACTTCGTAAACATAGTAATGTATCGTAACTGATTATTGTAATATCTAGTAATATTCACACTGATAATATCTAATCTTTACTCAAAGCTCTGTATCTATACACCCGTAATGAAAATATATGATGTTAAAGCTCTTATTTCATCATTCTATAACAATAGTGGTATACATGGTAATTATTCCCCCCCCCAAAAAAATTGATCATTTTAAAATGACGGTAAAATAAGTTTCAAAGGGTTATTTTGAAGGGTTTTTGCTTCTTTTTAGGATATAATTGGTAAGGTGAAATTATAGCGGCGTGATTGTAGTCAATACTTAGCGGTTAGTCAATATAAAAAGATAATATATAGTTATCGATTTAAGCAAAAAAAAAAAATTCCCTTCAACGACGCGTCACCAATTATAAAGTAAGACTTCAATCAGCTATATGAAGTTTTCAAACCAAATACCAAGTTTTCAATTATCCATAAAAAGCTTTCGTTAAAATTGACTACTTAATGAATTATATTTGCCGCGATTTTCTACCCCCGTATTTTCTGATTAACTCATATAATTTACCCTGAAACCCCCTCTTTAAAACGCGCCGTTAAACGCGTTAACTTTGGGAATTGTAATAGCCGTAGTCATAACACGTGCCACGGCTTACACCAATAATTTTTTACCCTTTCAACCCTTCTCAGCCGCTGCTACTTCACCTTCCAACTCACCTTCCCCCTCTTTTTCTCCATTTCCCTCCCATAACTAACATCAACAGCAGTAAGAACAGGAATTGGAATGGCATAAGAATATGGAACTCACATTATCACTGCAAGTTAAAACCCCGTTATTTACCGAAATATCGCCAAAACGCTATAAACGCATCAATGGAAAATTTTGCCGCGGTATATAATACTTATCATTTTGAATTATAATATACCAATTATGTATTAAACCAGGTGGATATGACTGAGAGAGCCCGTCGCTTCAAGGCGCGGCTCGGTAAAGTAAGCCGCGAGACCTCTTGAATGCGTAAAGCGTTAAAGAGTTACACTCGGGTACGCTTCCCTAGCCCGCTAATAAACATTACTTATATGTCGTATATTACGTCCCTCGCCGCGGGCAAATCCACTGATGGATACCGTCAAAGCGGAGGCTCCTCGTTTCGTTACTATGGATACGAACGAAGCGGTAATGCATATATTCTTGTACCGGTAGGTTTAAGGCCGTTCGCTGAAACATTGTTATGTGCCTATCGTCTCTACGATAAACAACTTCTTGAATATTTAATTGGTAAATCTATTTACTGTTATGAATTTTCAGAATAAATCGTTCGGTTTGTTGGAATAGCAATCAAATGCAGTACAGTCAAGTCAACTTTACTTGCAGTAAAGTTGATTGCATTGACTGCAAAAACGGCTGCAGTTTGTGGGACTCTCATGCAAATGCAGTGCATTATGTGCCCACTTAAAAGTGGGGCATAGGCCAAAGCGTTTGACCATACAAATTAGTGTGCCGACCGGCTAGCTGTTTGCCAAACTTAGAACCAACACATCTCAATCAATAATATCAACGCAGCACTAGTTACTTCGACTACAGTGATTTGAATCGACTACGTGGCAACGATAAAGGCTTACTAACATGGGTCTTTTTCTTTTGGCATCTTTTCCTGCAATGCGATATTTGATGCTTCCGTATTAAACATCCTCCTTTCCAATACGTCGTTTGAGGCTTCTATATTTAGTACCTTCTTTTGCAAAAAGAAATATAAAACCAAATCTAACTCTTCTTTAGGTACCATCCAGCGGTAGGCGCAAACGACAACCGCTGTTACCGATTAACGAACGCACTTAAATATATATTACGCAGGTAAATTTGAATACATTTTCGTGCGTTATCGTAAAGAGGGCGACGATAACGATGACGCGAATACTAGTTGCTCCCCCCCCTTCACCCGCCCGTTGCCGTTCACCAACTCTTTACTACTATATTTTCATATTGAGACAGTGAAAACGGTTCATATTCAATTGATAATACAATATAATAACATTGCAAGATAAAATTTCAATACAATGCAAACAACGAATGATAAATGTAAAATGTAATAATATGTTAGTAGGTTGGCGAATAAAGATGAAAAGCGTAATAATATACCATTAAAGTGATGAATAATGAATGTAAATAGTTGGAATATGTCGTGAAAGCAGTAAATGAATTATTTGAAAAAAACATAAATAATACAAACGACAAAAAATGAAGTAAGGGAAAATAAAATAAAAAAGCACATAGAAACATTACCTATGAAATCTATGTTACATAACCTATCTTATGATGTCGACGAAAAGAGTATTAATAAAAAAGAGCGCTTTTAATACGCTATCTGAAACTCATTCATTCTACACTATCTCTCATAAATCATTCGAAACGCTTTTTTTTATCCTTCATCGCCCTAATATCCGCATTTAGGTATCATATTAACGATTTAGAGACTTTGATCTTCATGATTTTGGATTACGAAATTACTTTATCGTTATTATTGAACAGAAAGTTATAATATAGGTTGTATGGTATGGATATGAATTTATAAGGTTCGTATTGACTTTTTTTGTCATCATTATTTCTTTTCAAAGCGCCTCCCACACCTTTTAAACGCAAATATTGAAATGCGAAAGGCTAATTTTTACGTTTAAGAAGTAAACACATTCTTGAGTACCGAATGAATTTTGTGTGTTTTTGGTACGATCGAAATGGGTTTATTTATCTGTTACTACAATATCTATATACCTTTCAGAAATGCCGTTTTACTTTTCTATAGCGCGCTTAATGTAACTGAAAGGGCTTTTATTCATAGCGACGGAGTAGTTTTTCCACTTATTATCATTGAAAACAATACTTTTCTTTTCTAATACGCTCTTATCAGGATCCAGAAGGCTATTTCTCATAGACCCATTAAGAATGCCATCCCCATTATCTAGGGCGCTTGTATGAAGGTGGCGATATAAAAGGCTGTTGAAGTTACTTTATAAGAAGACATTATGTAAGCCTATACATTCAAGTATTCTTGAATATGCATAAAATAATGTTTTTGAATTTAGTTCAAGGGCATCCTCATAAATTTCTAGACTCTGTACTAGTCAGTGCGAGTTTATACTAGTAAGTGTTAGTTTCTCATTATTGGAAAGTGTTAGTGTAGGCAGCTCGCTTCCAGTTGACTAGTATTCTGTACTAGCCTCCGTACTGGTTAATACTAATACTTTCAATAGTAAATACTAGTGCCTTTGGTATATCTCATCATCTTCAGCCAATTTCTTATTATACTACTAAATTCCCCATCCTTTGGTGTTGTAACGTGTCAAGTATTTGTGGTTGTGCTCAGTACCAACTGGCCTTGTTGTCACCAGTTGTTGTGTATGTTGAGTGACTGTACCTGTTGTATTTCAACATGGGATATCTTTTACATAGCTATTAAAAACGATGTCTCCATTTGTTAAAGCGTCCTTAACCTAGTTTCATGAACTATTTATCAAGTGGAAATTCAAAGCGTTAAATTAACACATATATTTTTCGGGAATACTTTCTCTCTTATTTATGGCGCTTTCCAGTTCGTTTGACACGATATGGGCTATGACCAAGGAATTGATATTTTTGTAAACACAGAATTCCTTATCTTTAGAGTTTAATGAATCTACTACGCGGTTAAAAATGCTACATATTATAGGACTTTCGAAAACAACAACTTCCTTACCTAAAATACTCTTAACCCGACAAATATACATATTTATCATAATTGTGAAGTAACCGCTTTTATAAGTACTCAATTACACACTTATAAAATTTATGAATTTACCGTTAATAAGGGGTAAGTATTATAGCACTTCAACCTTGTGACGCGAATTGCAAGACAATTTGTACGGCTTTTCTTTCTTTCCTCAAGTTCCACAAAATAACTTTATATTTTCTACTCCTTCCAAATTCGTATACTAAATAATCATTATAACCATTTATTTTCTTGTAAGCCTAGAAAAAGAAGATTTCCACGGGTTTTTCTGGTTTTAATTCCGAGTGTCAGATAAATTTGATAACTCGTGTTTCTTTGATATTATAGTAAGCGATGTTACATACGACTTTACCCCCTTTTAATAACAAACGAAAAATAACCGTTAGAACTAGCCATATTCTAATTCCTAATAAAGAATAATATTTTCATATCTTACGTATTACCACATATATCTTTATAAAACTATTTTTCAGGTTCCGTTAACCAATACTATTTAATAAAATCCACGTTTAATATATGTTTATCCTTTCAATCTGACATTTGTATAGTTAAGTTGTGACTAACAACGTTTTTACAAAGAAAGAGTTTTAACCTCCGAGCGTTTTAAAGCATCTACTCCACAGTTAGTCGCGTAATACTTTTAAAATCAAATGATTCATTATATATCATATTACAAACATCCAATTAGAAAACTGCTTTTCTAAATCATTAAAAACATCAACACTTGGAGTCTTCTTTTCATGAAAACGAAAGGCTATGTTTACGACTTACGTATTTGTAACTCAAGGATCGAATTTTTTAACAGATGTTTTAATTCTCTTATTCCACCAGATCAAATTAACAAACTTCGTGATTTCTTTCTAAAACAGTATATATCAAAACCCGAACTCTGTGAATTATTTAACTTTAGTATGACTTTTGAGTGATACAGCTGTCACTTAAATCACGTATAATATATTGAACCGGTTTTAAAGACATTAAAATCGTTGGTAAATCCCATCAAAATGGTTTTAATACACTTTTAATGTAATAACTAAGATCCCAGTACATTTGAAATAATAAAATTAAAGAGGATTCGAAGTAAAACGGGAAGTGAAAAGAATATTACAAAGAAATAAAATTGAAATAAAATATGATAAATCTTTCTAAATTGAATAATTGAACATTTAATAATAAAAGTAAAATACGAATAAAACGTAACGAAAAAATAGTGAAATATTTCAAAAAATTCGTGAGCACTAATTGATCAAATGTTCCAAACTAGTTGTTTAAAATTGTCAAGTTCTAAACTAGCCAAATAACAAAATAAACTTTAATATAGTAAATATTAATTTAAACAAGTGATGTACGATAGGACGACCGGATGTAACTGAGGAGACATGGAGGATTTAATATTCTGAGTAGAGAATTATATAAAAGGGTTAAAATGATAAATAATCACCAGATATTATATTCAAAAGTCTCATTATTTTCGTGACCATTTTAGCGGTTGTTTTTAGCGTTTGCTAAATATACTGAAATCCATTCAAAATCATTTCATCAGTTAAAGTATACTCGGTAAACGCTCTAAAATATTCTTTAAGTGCTGAATATAATGGTATTGATGCCTTCAAAGTTATCTTAGTCGCTTCCAAATTGTATTTAAACGGTGAAAATACTATGCTTAACCCGAATATCGCCTAATAAAAAGGTTCAATACTTGGTGGTTTTTGAATGCATAAGAAACCTGTTATAAAACTCCCTCCCAAAGTGGCCTTATATATTCAAAATAACAACCGAGTTAATAATAGCATAATAAGGCTATCAGTATTTAGAAGACACCAACAGAGTTGATAATATCGTACTGAAGTATCCTTTTTAAGATTAATACAAGTTTTACGTTTTTTCCACACTTCCGTGTATTGGCTAATGAATTTTGGAATCAAATCAAGGAACAGTTGAAATATTCATAAAATGCCGTTAGAGACATAAAACTGTGATTATTCACTCCATTTTTAAGTTATGTATAGTAGGCCAGATGAACTAATAATCAATACCGAATAGATCTATACTTCAATGGATAAAAAAAAACCAAAAAAATGAAATTAATATTATTAATAATAAATAGTAAACATGAGCGAAAAAAGGCATATGAAAAACGCACTCCTTAGGAGAAAGCTTTTAAGCTCTCAATCAGAGCGTAGTACGCTACCATGCACTCTTCCAATATCCCTTCTGAGGCGTGATACACTATCATACAATATTCAAAAGTTCTTCCTATAGAGTGACACGCTATCATACGCCCCGTAATTTTGGTCCCCCACGCTTGATAACTATAGTAATATTTAATGATATCCAAATTAATTGTTGTTTTCACCTGGTTCTCGCATATTGTTGCCTCATCTTCGCCAGTTGACGTTTCGTCATCTTTTGCAAATGCCTAGTTTTCGTTTTTTTCTAGACCGAATTAAGACATTCGAGAAACTAACTTTTTAATAATGTTGACTTCTCACATGACCTTTCTTTTGTCAAAGGTCTTCCTTAAGTATAAGATCCTTCTTATTTAATATGTTTCTATTCATAAACATATTCAGTGAAGTTGAAAAGTTTGTTCAATTCATGCAAGTATTTCTAGTCTTTCTTACTGATACTTAATTCCTCTTCATTATCACTGTTATGTTCTCCGCTATCCGACTCACAACCATCCTGTCTACTTACAATCGATTTTTCCGACGACTTACATCAATGCTTAGAATATTTTCAAATGTGTAACAAAATCACATTTAACCAAATGGATTGTATACTAAATAGTGATAGTTACATACGGCTTTTCACGTGCAGGCAACAGAATATCAGCCTCTAACAATAAAAAAAAGATATAATCAACGTAATTATTACAAAGACATTGGACGAAAGGACCATTTAAACTTAATAATAGATCGTAGGAGAGGTAATTAACTATGACGAATACGTGGATCTCAAATAAAATACATCTAAAAATAAGGAATAATAAAACGTAAGTTAACAACGTTATATGAATTTTATTCTTCATTATGAATATTATGTGATATTTCGTGAAATGAATAATTACTTTTAGACGAGTTGCCGAATTTCGTGTAATAAGCTTTTCGAAAAAAACCTTATCCGTAAATATTGGTTCATACAAATAATGTAAGTATTTCTACAAATACCCGATTTGACTTTTTATTATCCATGGAATTACACGATTTTTCGCAACTATCATTACTGCCGTATATATAAACGCCACAAGTTCATGCTTCTTTTTATAGGTTTTATTTGTTGACTCATGTAAGTCAAACGATATCTAATCTAGATATTTGAATTACTCATTTGCGTAGTATCAGCCTACGATTCAACAATTATACAAGAGTAATTTTAGGATATCTTTTTCGTATGGTATCAGACAAGTTGAATTGTTTCTCAAGAAAACCAAAAAATGTTCGAAGTTGGACATTGTCTTCAATATTTCTCGTAATATTCGATCTATATTCATTTTATATAGTAGTACTCAATTGGAAAAAACCTTGATTCACTTAATTTTTCTCATCCTGGGTTAAAAATTTATAGTCTGAGAATGCGAGACTCGATGATATGAGTCGAGAACTGTGAATCTTGAGATTGAGTGGAGTTTGGTTTTATCCGAATAAATGGTTCTTATTTTTCGTCCTCAACACGAGTATATGAGTATATATGCCTCGTAAATCAGGCATCACAGAATGAAACAGCCATTATTGGTGTAATGTTCGCAATTTATATACCCTTTCACTTTTGTTCGCAAGGATATTAGCGGTCCTCGTAAGGATATTAACATACTATGCAAAAAAATTAGTTTCGCACACGAATATACCGACATCCAAACTCGTTTAATATATCCCAAAGAGTAATTTACGTCATGACTAAGTATACTAAATGAAATTCGTTAGGAAGGGTAATATTAAATATAAAATAATTTTTTTTGTATTTAGCATAATTTACTTATTAGTTTACAGGTTTGATTTACTTGAAAAAAAGCATAAATAACTGCTTTCACTTCTTCGCGTTCGTTTTATTTAGAATCTTCCACAGTCCGGGAATCGGTCATCTTACCAATATAGAGTTTTATACCTAACACGTTTTTACCTATCATTATTTGGGATAAATTCAAACATGAAATCTATTGTATGGTTTAGGTATATAACCGCAGTAAAAGAATCTTTATGCATTAGGTTACGTTTATATTCCTCTGTTGCTTATTAGAATTCTTTTATTGTACAAGTTGGAATAATATTTATCTTATATTGGCGTGTTTTTCATAATTTATAATAAAACGAGTGAAAGTTAAGTCTAATATTGGTTTTAATATACACGAAAGTTTTCTGATTTGGAAAAAGTTTCCCTCTATTTACCCAAAGTATCAATCTATCCATTTGTTTTTCTATCAATGGTATAGTCAATATGATCTCCGCAAGTAATTTTTTTGTAAGGTATCTCAAAGCCATTGCATTATTCGTGGTATATAAAAGGGATTATAAATATAGTTTAGTATAACTGTTATTAAAATCAGCGTTTTACTTACTATATCGTCTAGAAGTTTATGTTTATTTATCACGTAATTATCTACATGATTTTGAAGAACCAAACGGTCAATAAATTTCGTCCACAAATACCTATATCTATTCTATATATAATAAGTTGAATATAAGAAATATCGACTTTTCAATTCGATTAATAACATTTAAATTAACTATGCGGAAAATTCCCAGCTCTCTCTTCGCATTTAACAAATAACTCGTCGAACAGTCATCTAAATAAATTTACATTCGTTCCCATGTTAAGACATATACATATCGGTCGAGACATAAATCCAGCGGTAAAGAATAAGTTCAAATTATCATACTATAATCTATTCTATTCGTATATATTACAGTAATTTTCGGCAATCATAAACTATTGAAAAGCATAAAATAAGGACTCTTGTAATACCAATTACCACTCATTATTTTTGCGAACTAAAAAGGCTTCAAATACCTCATAGTAACGAAAGAAATTTCTGAAACTTAAATTCACTAATTAGAAAGTTTTGAATAATTATATTTCAAACTGATTTATAATAGAGCGGCGGACTTTATACAATATGATACGTCATTACTAAAAGATTAGGTTGTGCTTAATAGCCCTTTTCATTATCTTCTTTTGGGATTAAAGCTACGGCTTCGACTCCCTATATAATTTGCTCATTTGCCGCTCTTCAATTTGCGTGTCTCTTAAATTATTATCGTCGGCGAATCAATCGCTCCAAGTCAAGTGCTTTTTCATAATTACCACCTTTAAAGTAATCAAAACCTCAGTATTACCTAGGACGCTGATTATACCTGACTTCTTTGAATAATACATAAAAATAATGACAATTCTCCCACAGATATTCGCGTTGAGAAGGATGAAATACGTAGCGATTCTATTTCAAAATATACGGTCAAAATTAACAGAGTTTTATTTTTTCGCGACCGCATTGACTTTCTTGCTTCCACGCCTCTTCCCATCGCGTAAATTTGAAATACACCAAAATCTCTTATGAAAGGTTATCTGTCCCGAAACGTTATTATGGTTACACTATTGAAATGGCATTTTTCCCTAAGATTACCTTGTATTATTAGATATTTTTATCGTAATTAAAGTTTTTATCAATGGATGTAATATTGATAACATAATCAAGGAAGACTTCTAAATCATATACCGGTTTCCAATGAACTTTCAACAATTTATTTATCAATTTGATTTACCGAATACCGCTGGAATGCATGAGACTACCAAGTTTACTTATCAAAATCCAATATCATTTCATTACAGCAGGCACCATTAAATCGAAAGAGATTAAGAACTTCGAAATTCGAGTAAGCCAGTTCAAAATCATTATGATCGGTTGTCATGTTTTGTTGGCACTATAGTTAACATTCAAATCTCAAAGTATACTTTTAGTTTTGAAAATATCCCTCGCGCCTAGATAGCGGTAAAAAAACACCTTAATACCATATTGGACGACCAAACAGAGAACGCCAGATAACAAGCCAACCCAAAATCTCTTACGAACGAACGTTTCTACGTCGTTTACACACAAATTCATTGAAACTATTTATTTCTTATCTTCTCATTCGTTTTGAATAATGAACCTATTTTTATTATCAAGATTTTCCTTTTATCAATAGCTTAGGGTTATTATATCGACCATAAATAATCAATTGAACGTCTGGTCATTCTGGTTGTCAAACCTCGCGAAAAAGTGAAATTTTATTCAACGTATTCCAAGTATAATTTGATTCTCAAAAACAGCGATAATGACTTTGTGATTACATATGAAGGACTCGGATGACGAATACCGCTTTTCGACCAAGCGATTTGAAGTTGGGAATAATATTTTTTTCAAAAATAAAACCGTATATTGGATTTTTCTCTCATGGAAAACCGTGGTCAAATTCATACAAAATAACAAGTAATACCAGTTGTTCACTAACACGTTATTGGATTTAATATCACTAGTGAAAAGTTCCTCCGTTTTTATGAGGACAGATTCGTTCGAGTAATTACTTACCTCTATAGTAGGGGGTACATTCTAAATGATTGACCCGCTGCCATCCAAACGATTGACAAGAAAGATAAAACCGAGCATAAATACCACATTAAATGTATTTTACTAATTCGGATTAAAACCTAACTAGATTGCCTTCGAGTAAGAAATCTCAATGAATTACAAGTCCTAATGGAATGCACAGGCTACGATTACCAAGTTAAGAAATTACTTTCAAGTTTTTGAAACCTTAAAACCTGAGATTAATTTCAACTTCTTTTCAATGTGAATAGCAATGATCAAGACTCTTACGCTGAATCCGAAAACGGATTGCATTCAAATTATAATTGTTTTACCAAACTTGTTTTACATAGTTAATCTACTGTAATCACATATAACAGGCGTATATATAAAGGAAATATGAAAGAGTTGTCGATTAAGATGGCGGGAGAATGTTAATAATCCTCGATTAAGAAGAGATAAAAAAAACCCATATTAAGGATCTGCTATGAAGCTATTGCACAGGATTATCTCGGCTATGTAACTAAGGAATGAGCACATTTAGGAGCTGGTTATAAACGTAGTGGGAGCGTATTAACCGTCATGGATAAGTCTCTAACAATCGCCAGCCCAGGCACAAGTTTATAAGATTACTAATAGCCTACCAGATTTTATCTTTGAAAAGAATCTACCAGACTATAACGCGATTCAATACTTAGTAAAAGGAGGTGGAAGGCATTGGAATGATATCAGCTGCAGGTTACATTCTTTTGAGTGGCACGAAGAATTACAATAATATTTAAAAGTTACTCTTTTGCCGTTGATAGTTTCAGAAGATACTAGATACCAGCTTTTAAGCGGCGTAAAACGTTAAGTGACGTGTGAAAGGTTTTTACCATAGATCGTTTGGGAATAGCGCTCATGGTACCGGCGTTGATTCCTTGCCACTCGTCCTATAAATATTTCCCGTCTTCCCCTAAAAATCAAAACTCTGTGGTTTACCAAAAACTTTCCGTTTTATAGTATAGAGACGTACTCACTTTTTTTTCTTGTTATTATCCCTTCTATATTAAGAATGATAAACACCAACCTAGTTTGAATAATGGATAAAGTTATTCAGAATGCAAATCTCACAGTTTTGAAGCAATTTTGTCCTTATTAAAATCATTAATTTCTTGAAGGGCGACTTATCAATGAACACTTTAGTGGTATTGATAAATACATTTTTAATGCGCATATTGTATAGATCAAGATCCGCGTAGTTGCTTATAGAAGTTGAATTTAAATATAAGTTATAATGAAACATTAGAAATCTGTTGACTAATATTTAAATGAAGACTCGAATTTTTTCATTTTATCTTTTACGCAAAAAACCAAAATTCTCGTCGCATATATATATTATGTTAACCTATTCATAATATAAATCGAGTTGTAAAGAAGCTCACGGGTTTTTGTTCTAATTCGATAGTGAAAACTAAAGAAAATATCCTAGTATTAAAGTTGGTACAATATTTTTAATCAACTGTAAAAGAATATAAAACTTCGAATAGGTATCGTTCAAAAGTCTATAAGTATTGTGTTGATTATTAAACACATGGTAAATACACTGGGTAATGAATAATTTATATTATTATGGCCTATTAGTTCGAATTACTATCACGTGATATTGCTTCTTGAAGCAAAACGTTAGAACTATTTCAATAAAAGTATTTTGATAACCACTATTGATATTACGGCTAACGAACGGGTAAAAAAACGATTTTAACACTATGAACAAATTACGCAAGGTTATTGTATGTATTAATAGGAAGTTGAGTAAATCTGTAAGTATTTACACAATGTTGTTAACAAAAAAAAACGTAGATATAGATTTGAAAAGAAATTCTGCAAATACAACGATATAATAAAGTTAACTGCGTCGTAACAAGAATTTTATTTTCTCAAAATATTAAATATCCAACAAATGAATGTTTTGGAGTCGTTGAATTACTGATGAAAATGGAGTTAAACATGTTCATAGAACAGGTGGAAATGTTTTTCATTATTTTCGGTTAATATTTAACTAAACTCGAAATTATTGAAAGTCGCGGTATCTAAAAAAATCAAAAATAGTTTTAAAGTGAAATTAACGTAACGTACTATTTGAACTCAACTTATCGCTTTAGGGTGTTTCCGATATAAATGGAATTTATTAAAAACATATTCAGAGTTTATAAAATGCTTTTAACTTAATATTTTAATTACGTATCGCATTTTATCTTAATATCAGTGGCGGATAACAGCTAATTTCGAATTGAGTAGTTGCAAAAAGAGTCAACAACAACGCGAATGAACCAATAAATTAAGACTAGCGGTATATTGCACGGGAAATATCAAATCTAATAATGTAGGAATATATAATACGTATAAAATGATATTTGATTGAAAATTAGCTGAATTGTTTTGAGAACTGGTTCGGTTTATAATTTGTAAAAAGAGGTCCGGCGTTATTTTAGACCATAAACGGTTTTAAGTGAAATAACTTTTTGTTTCCAACGTTCTTTATGAACTGTTTAGTAGCCGTACTTTACTTTGTTGAAAATTCAGTAATATTAGAAATACGTTTGATCAAGTGTTTAAGATTAGCACAGGGTTTGATAACCTAAACGGGTAAACGTTTCAAAGGTAATATAACATATAAGTGTTATGTTTTGCACCATAAAAAATAGGATAATACCAATAGTAATGGTACTTTTATAGGTTTAAAATAGTGAATATGAACCTAATGAAGGGTTTCAATCCAGTGCAAGATCGATAATGAAATACCATCAATACATTATAATATTCACACTAATACTTTTGTTGAAGATATCTGTATTAAGGTTGAATATATGGTTTTGGAGTTACTCCACACTTATAAGGTCTTAATGTCGTTCTCAAATCCTACATATCCTATTCGATCCTTAGTCGTTAGAAATAGCGCGAATAAAACCTTGAAATTTTTATTTATAACTTAGGAATCTCATTACGTAGATTTCGACGTTTATTATTTCAATTACTTCTAAAGTGTCATATTTACGTAAATGATTGGTAAATACTATAAATTCACGTATACAGTTAATCATTTTACCAATATTAACTTAAAATTCCAATCAATGTTCGTTTTAAAACAGTTGAGAGATCGATAACGGTTTTTAACCTCTTTTTGTCAATTTATCTAATATTTTACTCGTTTACAAATATGTTTTTATACTGTAGAAATGATGAATAAAACGATGCAATTTAGGTTCGATACAAACTATGTATACATTAAAGATGGTAATGGTGCGGACAGAATGGTTAATAAATAGTAAATCCTATGTTGATTGAATTAACTCTGCATTAAATGGATTATGATCAGGGATTTTACTACGGTTATAGAACCGTCAAGCTTTATTATAGTCTACTGAATATTCCGAAAATTTCAATCTTTCTTATTTAGTTTTTCCAATGATCATATTGATATGAAACCTGCTTTCGCATATAAAATCCCGCGGATTCAATGAGGGTGGGTAATAATATGGATGATAACAGTGTCCTAGTTACTTTAAAGGTCGGTATTGGTAAAAAGTCTGCGATTTTAGGAATAGGTTTGACAAAGATCGTTCACTGGGAAACGCGCGCATCTGAAAGTAATTTTGAATCGATTTCCTTGACGAAAGATAGCTGAAATTATCGACCGCAAAGTCGAGGGTTGAATATCTTTTAGATATATACTGATTCAGTCGTAATAATTCTTTTGAAAGTGTATAACCTGTAACCTTATCGTAAATCGTTTAAATAATAAATTGGGAAGTACGTTTGAACTAACGTAATATTCATTAGGAAAGCCGTCGATTAATTATAAAATTATCAAAGTTTTCATAACTCGTAAAAATCTCGAACGAGCGGGTCATGCTCCAGATTTCCACGTTGCATAATTTTAAGAAGTTGATAATACCGATCTATTCTTTATCGAAAATTTGGTAATTAGATCCAACATAACAAAAACTATGAACATAGTATGTTATCAAATAAAAGGTATTATAATGGTATTGTTAAAGTAAACAACCGCTTATGATCTAACCTAAATAATTGGTTTCTACAAAGGCGTCTAGTTTAGTATACTATTAGACAAAAATGGCTTTTGACAGAAAGAAAAGCTAGAGTTTCTCAAAAATAACCCTTTTGAGGTTTTTAACCGAATGACACGTCTTTTTATCAACTGAAATATAATATTGAGCCTTACGCAATGATTACGAATTGAATAATGGTAAAACTTAACGAAATGAAAAAAAACTTTATATCCTTAAAAACCAGTGTAAAATATGTCTACTTCCAGATAACGTGTACCTTATCCAAATTTATACGTAAAACGATTTCCCATTCGATAACGAACCCCAAATACAGATTTTTCAATCGCATAAGTCGTATTTAAATGTTTTATGATTTAATTTAAGAACATTTCAAGCGTTAAATATTTATTCAACTTCAACGTCTTCATATTGAAAAGTGTTTTGCGAGTATATTGAAACTTTATTCTTGTCATGGAAATAGACAATATTGAGGGGGCAAAAAGAATTTGAAATGTGATTTTGAACGGTAACACATATATCAGTATAGCCGAAAGGAGGAAGTCACAATTAGAAAAACAACCTAACAATCATGAAACATAATCTTTAATCTGTCGTGTTTTCAATAAAAATCTTATAAAAACTAGGTTTCAAGACGAGTTTGGGCAATCAAATGAACTGGAAAGTGTTTATAAAAGTTTTTTTTTCAATTGATATAAACGAATATCGATCGTCCTTTGTAGTTACATAAAAATTCTAATAACCTACAGAATAAGTAATTCCTGTTTGCGTAATTTAATGATTAACCCATAGGCATACGTAAAAAGTATACTCGAATAAAAGTAATCATGATTTTACAACTCGATTAAAATCGTATGTAATAATAAAAGTTACTTTAGAAACATACTATATAGCGAACCTTAATTTATTTTAAGAGTTGATCAAAATTATCGGTCAATGAAACCATTGTATTATTGATTTCCACATGGTGGAGTGGTAGTTTATTCTTTAAAGTTTTGTTAAACAAAAATTTGAGATTGTAAAGATACTTGAAAATTTATAGTTAACTGCAACAGGAGGTTTCTCGATGAACGCCTAGTTAATGCTTATAACAAAGATAGATCTAACTTGTGTAATAGCGGTTTTATATTGAAGAACCGGATGAAGTGTAACATAATAACCAGCGATATTAACACCCTGAAACAAACTTGATATTAGTTTGAACTAACAATATTAATTCCCATAATAACCTAAAATTACTAAAGAAATATATTTTATGAAACGAAGAGAGTTATTCGTGTTAAATGCAAGGTTTACTCTATATGGACTTGAATTATAATTTATGGCTATTATAAATTAAACAGAAATATGAATATTTGATGAACTTAATACCTCAAAACATTTTAAAAGGATGTTTTTCCCTGTTATTAATAGTATATAGACTAACTATATCAAGTCGTCGCAGGAAAATAATAGATTATAGCCATTACAATCGGCCAAAAAAATTCTTATTTACTACGTGAAAATATTGATTACTCATATTTCCTAAAGAGTTTAACAATAACAGAATATGAAGTACATTTGTCACTAAGGGAAAATGATTTCAATACTAAGGCTGAGCTAACGAGCCGGATTGAAGTTTCTCCAACTGTTATACACGATCATATGTAAAAGTTACAGTTTTTCACTTCAAAAATCTATAAAGTCGTTGGCAAAGGTAAGATCAATACCCGTATTGTTTTTAGTTCTGTTGAAGTTACTGCATAAGATTTTGTGTATGCTGGTAAACTCAAGTATTTTAAAATAGATGAAGATGGTGCAGAGGGCGTGATGTATGACCAAGCGTATCCTCATCCTCTGTGCTAGTCCATGCTTGTTCATATTAGTTGTTAGTCTTTGTAAATACCTGTATGGGCACCTGGTTTCCAGCTAACCAGTCTTTTGTATTGGTCTTTGTATTATTTAATACTAGTACTTGCACTAGTGGATACTAGTGACTTTAGGGTATATCATTATCATGACTGAAGTTTTCCTTATCTTGAAGAATTTCTCAGCCTTTGGTGTTGTGGTGTGTTTAGTATTTGTAGTTATGCTCAGTATTGACAGCCATATTTTGTGGTTTCATTGAGTGTTACAATTTATGTTGTATTTAAATACTCCCCTTTAATAGGGAATGTTCACTTAAAAGGAGAGAAGGAAAAAAAAGAAGTTAAAGGTAAAGTAAAGGAGGCACAGTATAAAGAAAAAGTTAGTAAATGTAAGAAGCAAAATGACTTATATTATCCGATTTAAATCGATACCCTTGACAGTATCCTATATTTGAATGTTTAAAATTCATACCAAAATAAATTTGCCATTTATATTTGTAATAATATGAAAGGTAATTCAAATTATGCTGGTTTATAATCTTTACTATCTATTTGAGTCTAATTTAACCAAATGAAACTGTTGTATTATTATTATTTTTTTGCCTTTCATATTAGTTTTGTCAGTTTATTGGTCAATTGTTGATTCGTAGGTACCTATTAGATCTGTATTATATCAGGTTTACCTTTATCTCTTTTAAAGTGTTTTTAAGGAGACAGTGTTGAGTACGTGAGTTATATTAAGAGTTTTTGGTAAACTCGATAACCTCTTCATCATTCTACTATATTCTGACAATTATAACAATATGTAGTTTAGCAAATAAGTTTCTTATCTAAAGGGATTTTTGGATAACACTTATCACGGTTACGTTTTTTTCATTCACAGAAAAAAATATGTTTTTGTATCCTTGTTTAGATACCAAGTTGACCATACCTCTGTTGATTTGAGATGTATATTAATAGGTAGACTTTTAAGTAGTCTTTTTCCCTATTTAGTTGGAATTACAGTGGACTTTGATTTGAAATCTATAGGATTTATGTTGAATTCTGTTAAATTTGGTATTATTTTTTGCGGATATATTAATAGTAGTGCACTATCTAGTTATGTTATCCAGGATTTGATTTTATTAAAGTATCTTAAGATGAAACAAATAAGCGTGATTTTTGGCTGTAATGAATTGTGGTCAAAGAGAGACATTATTTTTATAAGAAAAGCGATATCAGGCCAGGTTCAGTACATTGTATAGCTATAATCCACGATAATGAATTAATTACTTTGGCTTTGCAAAAGATAAGCATGATTTTGAAAAGTCTTAGGTATAGTTTAAACAAATTATATAAAGATAATGGGGATATAGGCCGGTTATTTTCCTAGTTTTTCTACCTTATAGTCTAAAATCTTTTGGTTATAGTTATTTTGGGACGAGATAATCGTATGTTCGCTCCCATTTCTTAATATAGATACCATTGAGAAGTGTTTTGCCTTTTCTAGGTCCTTGTATTTGAAGTGCTTCTTAATATCCATTTCAAGGTTTTAATGATATTTGGGTTAGGGCCTGTTTTTAGGAAACAATTCACGTAAGTATGTATGATAAGTTGACGGCGATAGTTCATATATACCGTATTGCTCAAGCTACGTCTTTGAACTGAA
Source organism: Anisogramma anomala (assembly GCA_038502455.1). Classification (NCBI taxonomy): domain Eukaryota; kingdom Fungi; phylum Ascomycota; class Sordariomycetes; order Diaporthales; family Gnomoniaceae; genus Anisogramma; species Anisogramma anomala. The sequence continues at coordinate 43,213,226 of JASMMZ010000001.1, read as the reverse complement.
GCGTATTGAATACCGCCCTTAACTTTTGAGACTATTGTCTTGAAGCCTATTGTAATCCGTATAGTGATGTTAGGAATTGAAAGACTTGGTTAACTGTAGGATAAAAGTTTACGTTTTTCTCCGCAGATATTCCAGGAAAAAGTCCCTAATAATGTTTGAAATCTTTATGAATTCCAGTTTCATAAGTTTATCGTTAATAAAAGGCGAATCGATATCGATTTAATCGATATCCTATACATAGGAGGTAGTTAGCATGATAGGAATTCTTTACTTGCAAGACTTTGCAGTAGCAGCAAAAAATTAGGTACAATTAACATTAGAACATTGATTAAAACTTTTTTTTACGATCATAAATTCTTATTTTCTCGATTTTAATATTAGATATACCTTTCACTTTGGTAACTTTCTTTATTGTGAGTTCATAACAATTATTATCCCTTATGAAGTCTTTAAAGACAATAAGGAATAGAAAACTCTGTATTTAACTATGGAGGGCCTTTCTATATGATTTCGTATGAAGGCCTTTTAATGATTTCCTTAAAGAATTTATTTTATTATAGATTGAAACTTTAAACTTAACTACAATTGCATGAGAAATATTTGCCAGTAGAATATTTACTGTTTGTATTAATATTGAACGAATGTTTCCTTTTGATTTGGAGTTTGGAGTAGTTGTAGTAATATTATACAAAATACCAACTTTAATAGTATTTTTATTTTTCATCACAGTCTTAATGCGACTCGTAATGGTGTTTATAACGACCATTAGACTTAAAGTATTGAAATTCTTTTTGGTTTCCTTTACTCTTTGGATTGCAAAATAACTTTTGAAGATATATTAAAGCTTTGTAATATTTAAAAAGATTAATCAAAAGAGAACCTTATCCTCTTTAATGAGATTGGGCTTTTGATCTTTAGCTTGTTTTATTCAAAGTATGCGGACGATGATAGCGGAACATAGAGTAAAGGCTAATTTACCATTAAGTTTTTGGTTTCTAAAACCTTTTACTTTATGGTGGAGATATATATAGGTCGTGATGTGCTGAATCCTATTCTAGTTATTAACCTTTAATTTTGATTTAACCATAGTTTTATAGAACATCTAGAGGGGTAAATAATATGTTCGTTTTCTGCTTAAAGTTGTGATCCGTATTCATTCCAATTATTTTGTTCAAACGTTTCGAAATCCCATTTTCCTCAAGGGTATGTAGTAAAGAAACCTTGAGGCCAAACTCGTAGTTAATAAATATCTCTTAAAAGTAGTAGTTAACTAATTAATTTCCCCAATCAAGCTTTAAATTGTCGATGGTATACCTGAAACGGTTAATAATTTCGTTTAGTAAGCAATTACCGGCTCCTCGTTTCTTATAATTAGATATAATGACTGTGTTATAAAATCAGTAGCCGTACATTACCTTTGCAGCTTTGAAAATACGGCTTTCACTGCTTGGACCACTAATTGTTTCTAAAAATATGTTAAGGGTTCAGATAGACCCTTTTTTTTTCGAAGTACTGTATTGAAAACTTGCTTTATCATGTACTTTTGGATCGCGTATATAAAGTATGAATCATGTAAAAATTTCCCACTTCCTAAACCATTTTAATGCCTGTCAACAACTTAAGCAGATTTCTCTACTAATTTCAGGTTGGTATAACTAAACCTAATGTATTGGAGGGAAATATCGAAAGACTTGACGGGTAGTTTATCATTTTAAGGAAGCTATTAGGTTTTAATAATGGTATAGTAATTGTTTAAAGTAGCAACTATTTCCTTAGTGCGTAAATTAACTAATAATATGGTCTTGACACTAATACCTTTTCTCAAGAAAATTAATAAGCGAACATTGTTTATAATATACTTAGGGCAGTTAAAAAAAACTATAAAGTTAGAGTGTAGTAACCTTTATCAACCTTAACTCATACTTGTGCCCTTTCTTATCCAGTAGACTAAAATATACCACGCTTTATGCGTAATCCAGGGTGGGTGTCACCTTGTATCTCAAGTGGAGATAACAGTTTCGCATTAATCAAAATATAAAAATATAAGACAAAATTAGATTTTACGGTGTTTTTCGAAATCAGTATTAATTAGTTAAAAAACAATATTGTGCTGTAAAGGAAAGAGGAAAAATATCAAGGTTTATCGTTAAGTTTGGGTAGTTTGATATTAGAAGTGGAGCCTGTATTGAAGTAATTCTCGTTTATAGCATGGCTTTGAATTGTATGTTTTAATGGATTAATGTAAAAACTAAGGACTTTAACGTTGAAAGTGTATCCTTTGAACTTGAAAGTATACCCTTTCAAGCGGGACCCACGTATAACATACGGTTGCTAATAGGCCTAAGTTTTGCGGTACTGGAGCTTTTGCATAGTCTTATGTAATAAACCAGCCATATTGAATATCTGATTACTTAATTACAGGTAGTACCATAAGGTCATAGTGCTTCCTGTAGCGGCCTTATTTTCCGTTATCAACTGTAACGGAGTCCGTTTTCCCACCTTTTTTTTATCGATATATTCGACATTAAAGGTTTTCTTATAATAAATGGCTCTATATCTGGGTAAGATACCTAATAGGCTTATGTTAAATGCCTTTTGAGAAAGCCGATAAGGCTGTTCTATCAAAATTCATTGATAAGCTAATTTCTTTTTATAAGCTTTGGTTTGTGTGAGAAAATTAAAGTTGCTGTTTCATTTTTCTTTAATGCTTGTTTTTTTCTGAAAATTCAGAATTTAACTCCTATAGTATTAAAATCACGGCTTTTTTTAATTTACTTCGTGAGTAGATGATCTAGACTAGAAATTCTGGCTCAGTACAGGTTATGAATTTAAAGGAGTATTCAATTTGTTTTATCTGACGACTTTAGTAGATAAGGCTCCTTTGGGTTTCTTTAAAAGTTACTATAAAGAGAGTAAATAAAGAATAGTGTAAAGGGGGTAGGCAACAATTTTTTTTACAAAAAGTTCTTGATAGTAGATGGGTCCAGTACCTAAGTATATGCTAATCAACTTTTAAGCTGCTTTATAGGTAATTTCCATATCAAATATGATTATTAATCGGTTTAAAGTAATTGAAAAACTCAGAATCCGATAGATCCAAACTTGTGTACGTATAGTTCGTTAAGTTATTACAAACATATATTTTGTAGGGGTAAATCAGTAAATATGGCTCTTGTTAATAAATAATATATTTATCTTCATCTTTAAGAACCCTCTGAAATATTCAAGTAGTTCATACTAACCGCATATCTTTTGATTGATATTAGATATTTGTTGATATTTATAATGGGGGTTTTTAGAGTTTTTTAGCGATTGTAGCCTGGGTTCCAATTGTTGACTCTTTATATTATTGTTAAAGAACGTATTTTCAATATTTTCGTCCTCTTTCTTTACTGGTGTAATGATTCCTGTCGATTTTAGAAGTGCCAGATTCTTTAGTTCTCTTAAGTTTTCCTTAAGCTTAGCTAATGATCTTTCGCACAAGTTGATAGCTAACTTGAGCCTTTCCCATTCTAAAAGATACAGGAAGGTAGTGGCTCTAACCGTAGCCTTTTCCATTTCATTAGCAATATCACTAGTATTAATAGCTTGAATTTCTTGCTTTTATCTGGCCCTACAGGTATTACAAACTATATATAATTTTTTTTTCACCCGATCATCAGGGTCCATGGCTCCCAACGCACGCGGAGTATCTCTAGAGCGAAGTTAACGAAAAAATGGGGATTCAGAAGGTGCTAAGGAGCTGGAAGCAATAACTGTCCTTTGTAAGGAAGAACCATCATGACTGATACTTCCGTGTGGTAGTCCTGGAAATGGAAATAGAAATTAAAGTTCTGGGAATGCTTAAGGGGAATCTTTAAAAATATTAAAAGGTCCGGAAGAAGTAGATATTTTTTATCTGTACTGAAGGAAGTGTATCTAGACTGGATTTAGTAAAAAAAAGTAGTAAGGCACAATCGTACTGATAATGTGTTGAAGTTCCCATACAAGATATTTGATAAGTATCAAAAATCAAGTATTCTAGAGTCTAAAAAGATGGTGCAGAGGGCTTCATATATAATTAATTATATACCAATCCTCGATTCTAGCCAGTACTAATTAATACTAATTGCCAGAATTTGTAAATCCTAGTGTGGGCAACTGGATTTCAGCTAACCAGTCTTCTGCATTAGTCACTGTACCGGTTAATACTAGTACTTGCACCAGTAGATACTAGTGTCTTTAGTACATGTTATCATAATCACTGAAGTTTTACTTATCCTGATAAATTACTTATCCTTTGGTGTTGTGATGTGTTCAGTACTTGTGGTTGTGCCAAGTACTGTCTGGCGCTGTTGTATTGCCCTGTTGTGTGTGACTGCACCTCTTTTATTTAAACAGGTAACAAAATTGTTTGGGTTTTAAGTAAGATCAGAATGCCAGATCCTGATTTGAGAATCCATCGCGTTATGTTTCAAATATAAATCAAAATTTTACGACATAGAACTAGGTTTAATTAATTCAAATATCACGTTATTTAATAACAATTCAAAAATTATTCATGTAGATTTTAATAAAACTTCCATAATTATCATAAACCTGCTTATTGTAATGACTAATATAACACAAATAGCTCCGCCACTATTAATATGATTAATAAAGCTAACGACATTGTACCGAGTATAAATGTTTCAAAACTTTACATTAACAAGTTAAAAAAAGGCACCAATTTGTTATATTTTACGCGTATATCAGAGAGGAGTCATACATTAGCTAATATATCGTGAATCAATTTTTGAAGGATAGCGAACTTAACGGAATATTCCTAATTTATACCACAAACTTTAGAAAGGAAATTAGTTTCAAAACACTTCCATGATCTTAACAACAGAGTGATGAAGTTTTTTATAGTACATAGTTATAATAATACACGTGAAGTATTGCTCAAAATTCGTTATGATTATGGTTCCTGTCGTTCCCGCCGCAGGCGTAATAATCTTTTATAACTGTATTTTTAAAGCGCTATAATTACTGAAAAGTCACGTAACATATTTTTCATTCTTATCAACTTCCTGATTTTCTGCAATTTTCGTTGTATTGTAAATTTTCATTCCACGCAGTGCAATTGCAGGCTGGAAAACCTCACCAGTCAATTTCAAGCATTAAATTTAATTCGTTTACGGTTACTATTATTGAATTAAACGTTAGTCGTAATCGGAATGAGACAAATCCGTGACGTCATATTCAACGTCCGGTAAATCCATAATGTCCCTAGTGAAACGCGACGCGGTAACTACGTTAACGGTATTGGGAATTAACATCAACACATGACCCTTCTAGTCAAAAGTCTTCTCCAAGGATATATATATGCCTGCCAAAACTTTGAGGTATCAGATTATAATTATAAACGCAGTTGAAATATTGACATTAGATTACTCCATACGTAAAAAGTACTCGCAAATAACTTTATCCCACTTCACCAAATCCGTATGTAAGGTTTCCGTAAATCTTTCATTTTGAACAATTAATTGATGGTATTTCTTTTCCAAACCGATCCAAAACTAATTACGTATACAAAAGTCAAAAAGTTGTTAAAGTTTAAGGATCAGGTTTTAATGGTCAGAAAGAATAACCTTGAATTATAACCGCTTGAAAACATTTAAATCACTGTTAGTAAAAAAGGATGGAGGATTATATACAAAAGGATTAAGCTAAAGCTGTCACTTAAAGTTGTTGGATATTTTCTCTAATCCTTCATAGAAAAAAAAAAGGAAGAAAAACCTGCTGAAAAGCAGTTATGAAGCTAGTGAAAAGAAGTGGCCCGATTACGTGACTGAGGAAAGAGCACTCTCACGAGCAGCTCCGGAGCATGGTAGAAGCATAGGAACTGCCAGGGCTGGATCCCTGTCAATTACTATCCTAGTCACAAGCCCGTAACAGTATATAACTTTAATTAAAATCGATATTACTATAAACGTACTCGATTATATCTCTATACTAGTTAATTTTATGAAAGAAATTCAAGTCTAGTCTCCCATTACCTAGCAACTACTTTCTTATTCTTATCAACTTATTTGACTTTTTATCCATATTTTTGACGATGTTCACGCGGTGTTTTTAAATTTTGTAATTTGTTGCCTACCTATTTATTCGTTGTTATTTCAATAATCAATGACAAAAATTGAAAAATTCAAACTTTGAGTTGTTTAATTTAGTTTCATACGTTAAACAAAATAAAATCAAATAGTCCAATATACTGATTCATATATATAGTTACAGCTATCAAGGTACAGGTATTGACTGACCACCTTAATCAGTAAATATATTGTTGATAACGTTGATGTTGAAAGCCTTAGTTTTTTTGCAAGGGGCTGAAGTATTTTCTAAGCGAAAATTAACAAGATTAAAGTCATAAAAGCTTGAAGATATTCGGAGTAACGTACTTGTGACAACTACATCGCAACTTTATACTGCCTGGAAGTATTGTCCGAGCTATTGATTGCACATCAAATTTAAAAACTGGTGAATGAAAATTACAACGGATTCAATAACTAACTGAAGAGGTAAATGAGCAACTGAGTACGAGGGTTCAATATGATTTATATTAACTTGTCGAGCGTTGAGTTTGTGATTTTTATGGATGACTCGTTCATTAATTACACTGATTTCCTGTTATAAATCGAATTTATGACGATAATGGTTAACGAAGATAGAATATAGGATAATCAGTTTGTTATTATCGAAAACCTAATTCATTTTACATTCATTCAGTGTAATATGGTGATGAGAAGTTTCTTCATTTCAAAGTTTATGGTATGATGGCCGATTTCGATATGGGTAAGTTCATATAGGAAATTCATCATATCGTTACCAAATAATTGTGGATTCTTCCTATTTGGGTTGTTATTTGTACCGATTTACGAAGCTTATTCAAGTATTTTCTGAGCTGGGAACGATGATTGAAAAACATCCATCGACCTGACATTAGCTTTCTTGGCATGGGTGAACGGATCATCTTGTTAAGAAAGGTGAGGGGCCTTCACTGTAAACCCTAATAGTGTCCACCTTCGAGAATTTTTTTCAACTCTAGTGGTTCCTAATACTAGTACTTCATACGCATCTTATTCTACCTCAACATTAATAATCTGCTTTACCACCATTTGAATCTTTTCCGGTGACCCCTTTTCAGTTATGAAGATCGTCGTCGGCCTGGCACATCGCCCGCGCGGCGGTGCATCCAGAGAACAGCCCTCACAAACAACGATTCCGTCCCACGTTACTTATGCCAACGTAGCCCTTCAGACTCGCACTCAAGTCTAGTTTTCTTTGCGTTTTAAGGTCTTTTAGCCCTTTACTCTAAATGCTTACATACAACGGCTCTATTGTTTTAAACCGTTATCACCTATATTAGCAACCAGTCCGTTTAGTGGAGCTTTCGCTTTCGACTTTACTTTGGATAGCTTTAGTTGCCTATGGCTCTAGCTATCCACGGATGACTTTTCTATGCACATTACACGCTCAGTGGTGTACCTCTTTTTGAGTTCTTTAACACTCCTTCAGTTTGCGACCTGTAGCAAGAAAGGTGTTTTGTCGAGTTGTGAAGTATATTTTCCCTATTGTTATGGGCTTTTAACCATGGTATGCATAATTTTCTCGCCATTCCACTATTTCAAGAATACTGTTAGATTTTCGATGCGTGAAAGCATACACCGGGAATTGTATAGTCAAGCATTACAGCTTAACCATGGTTACATTTTTCACACCCGTTCAATTTTTAAAAGAATCAAGCTTTAGGACAAACTATGGCTTTGTTGAAAGCGTTAGTTTGTGGCCTGGTTTCTCGTTAAAGTTTTTTATTCAAAAATATATTTTATGGGCAAGGGCTAAAGTAAATCAATGTATTACAGGTATGATAAGTCAGAAACTTACTCGACACACTTCATGGTGCGTCGTACTTTTCTATGTGAATACATGAATAAACTTATTGAAATGCGATCCACATTTGTAGTGCGGTTGGGTTGATACCATAAACTGAGCACATATATAATCGATATTAGTCTCCATCGGTATTCAACAACTGAATATAGCATACTGTTCGGGAATTGGCCACAGGTGTAGAGGATGTGTTGTAAATCTAATGTATTTGGACAAGAGGGAATCGGATGGTTTGTTTAACAGCTTGAAGGGTATAGCCTAAGCGGGGAATTGAATCGGGTGGTGGTGGTTATAAGCTGAGGACACTCAGGTTGCTAGCTTTCCAGCTGGAATCTGTACTTTTACAATAGTGAGGTTCGGACTATACCGGCGTTTTTGTATGCAATACCCGGAGATAGTAAAATACCTAAGAGAAAAAATTACGGTAAATTTAATACCCTTTTTGGCGGTTAGGTCTCTACCTATTTCACGTGAAATAAAACAAGTAAAAGAGTACTTATAAGATTGGTACTGTTGTATTAGAAGATAGATAGATCCAGAAGAGGCATTCCAAAGAGTACATGCCACGGATGAGAGGTTATAAACCTCTCATCCGGGTAGTGGCCCTTTTGCCATGCGTTCAGGAATACCCATTTCAGGTCGCTTTACGCATAAGGCACTTTACGTCTTGCAAAAGTGTAGCCTATAAAGTGACACTTTATCGTACAATTTATAGGAGTGCACCTTATAATATCATACACTATCACCTGGCCTATATATACAAACTATAAGGGTATATAATAATATCAACACATGCAATCATTTCTTTCGTTTTGGAATACCTAAAGCTTAATTACAATCATAATGTTGTAACTATTTCGTATACGTAACTTCATAATACTAGTATAGTTATAGTATAAACTGCAAAAATTTAAATTAGTAGCTTTTATAGTAATGACATAGTTATCATACCAATTGTTAAGGTTCAAATCAACAGTTTTTAAAGTAATAGTGTACTTACAATACCAATTATCAAGATTCGAATTTGTAATTTCTAACTGTGATAGTAATGAAGTAAAGATCTAGTTAATATAGTTAATTTGTGACGACATGGTTATTAATAACGTTTATTATTATTTCCGACAGGAGTATGATTATGTAGGTATTATAAGAGTGATGATGTAGAGGTGATTAAGCGGTCACGTATTAGGTTATTATAAAAAGATACATCTTCATCGGTCTAAATAAAACTTTTGTTTTTCTTCTTTAAAAGTGCGCATCCATATTGAATATAAGTTCACATCACAACCTAAATTGACCTATATTTCTATCAACTAATTTAAATCGCTTGATTAGGTAATTTAATTAAATAATACCTATATACTAACCTGACTTTTAAATAAATACCTCGTAAAAACAGGTTAGCTAAGCTCCGGCTGGCGCGGGAGCACCGCATTGTCGCTGCCGCCGCCGCCATCGCAACCGCCACCACTACTATCGTCAATAGCCCGCCCTTATCGGGAATATGTTTTTGATCTGCTACGCCTTATCATCCCCGCCTCCTTTTTATCCCCACCCAACTCCATCGCCGCCGCCATCTTGTCTCTTACTACTGTCGCCACCCCCTCTTTACCTCTCTCCCCCTCCCCTTTCCACTGAAACTCTCAAGGGAAGGAGCGGGAGAGTTTTAAGGTTATAAACCTTACCCTTTCCCCGCAGGTAAAAACCACTTTACTGGCGGGGCGCCTTAACGCCGAAAACATAGCTTTACGATAAACCTTCAAGGTTTATATTCTCTGAATTCCCCCATACATTTACTTCTCATATTCCTGTAAACAAGGAATAGTAAACGGACTATCGACGAATACGCTCCCGTTCTGTTGGTTTTAGAGCCGTAAGACGAACCAGTATTACGCGCATACCAGCTTTATAGTGAATTTCAACCGATTACTCATAACTGTATTGATTTAAAAAAAAAAACCAGAGCGCTTCAAAAAATAACTACGGTTGTAAATAACTAAAATAAGCCGATAATAATTAATAGTAGGCGTTAACTAGCGAATTAAATACTCGATAGTCATTATTGCTACCTAGAAACAGTACCTACGTATATATTACGTAAACTAATTAATCAACGATATCGTGCGTCGCTGTGAAAAGTGTGAAAACTCCTTCACGTCTTTGCCTCAGGGTATGCGACCTAAAGCGTAAGGATATATCCTTAATGGCGTTCATATTGTCGATGGGGGTAATAACGGAAACGTTAATAAAAAAGGGGAGGGCGAAGGAGAAGATAATAAGGACGTGATAATGTTGTCCTTTCAATTTCCTTTTAAACGTAATTAGATATCACTTATTATCGAGCTAACGCGCCCAGCTATATTAATGTTATTACTTTCTTCAAAAACAATCGCGTATAACTAGTAAATATAACTCCAAAAATATAAAACAAACAAAGACAATAAACAAAAAGTAAAGCGAAATCACGAATTAAAATAAAAAGTGGCAAGAAATAAAACACACATTAAAGTCAACGGATGTAGAAGAATTAGTAGTATCTTAGGAGTGGCGCGAAATAAAAGATTCAAATTACAAAAAGCCAAAGAATCGGAAATTGGGCAAGGTCGACGTATATAAAAGAAAAATACTAGGAGTGAGGGAAAACAATAAGGTTGAATAGAGGTAAATTGACAAAACCAATACAAACGTAATTTATACACCGTATCACAAGTCAAGGAGTGGCGTCAATAACGGATTTTGTACCGTTTGAAATCAGCGAAAATGATATAATTAACCTATAAATGATTTAAAACCTTTTTAGCAACACTAAGGAATAATTTGCTTATCGATAATAATATTTTCAATACTTTGTTCGAACTAACTTTCATTATTAGGTCGGCCAAATTGATTTTTCCATCAATCCATTTATTCCTCTTGATTTTCCGGCGTTTATATAACTTACATAATACCTTAATGTCGATTATTAACTGTTTTCCATTTATGATATCTTACTAAAGTAAATATGTATAAAAGAAAAAAAAGTCAATATAGGCAAAAAAAAGTATAAAGTGTAAACTAAGGATGAAAATAATTATTTGGACGGTCATTACCATAATAATACCCGCATCGAAATCTTCAATTATACCATAAATTTTGAAATCAACTATGATCATTATAATACGTTTACATTTAATGAAACCTTTAATATATTATTTATACAAATCTTAAAGCCGTTCCATACCAACTTTCGTTATAAAGGACCACAACGATACTTATTTAGAAACTATAATGTTTTTTTTAGCAAAGAAATCGTTAGTAAAAAAAAAAAAAAAAAAAAAAAAAAAAAAAAAAAAAAAAAAAAAAAAAAAAAACATTATAATATGTATACATAGCGGTATTAATCGTAAAATGCGCGTTGGATTATACATTTGCCGCATATAGCGCTTAATAAACAATTTATATATATAGTTCAATATGGCGGTTTAATATTATGCGATTACCGCCAGCGTAAATGCCGCTTTCTGTTATATTATAAAAGTCATTTAAGCAACACGTAAGCGTAATTCTGTGTATTTGTCTGCCCGTTTTACGCTATTTAAAACTAAAAGTTCAACTTCATCCAACTGGTCTTTTTACATAAGGCTCAAAATGCCGGTCTGAAAAGTGAAGGTAACGATATTAAAGTTCATTATATAATCCTTTATTAGGTATATATTAGGTTTTGCCTTTGGGCTAACCTTTCAAATTTTCCCTTTTTTCAATACGAAAAACGACGCGTAATATAGCCTTAATATATTGTCAATTTATATAAATATTAATGTAAACTACTTCTAACGAGTTATTAATACTAATGGGTATGAGCTCAAGGTTAAGTTGGTTAATCCGAACTGTTTTTATAATACCTCCATTAATGGTTATACTATTAAATACTGAATCTAAGCACGCTATAAAATAGTTTTATAATACGTAAAATTATTACAGGCGGAAATTATTTTCTAAGATTTTTAGGTATATCAGCGTAGATACATCATTTAAACCGCTTTTAAAACTAGTTATATACCTATATTATATTAAGAAATTCAATATATAGGTTTTATGGTGTATGAAGGGATGCTACAAACGTAATAATCAAACGGTTTTTAACACGTTATAAGGTAAGTTATTAAGTTATTATATCTTTTTTCAACTATTGTTTTAACTTTTGAAACCTAGGTGGTTTTTTTCGTAATACTTTACTGTTTTACCTCTAACTTTGCAAACAAGGCGGGTGGAGAATTTCTTATAGGCTTCGTAAATCTTTGGGTTGAACCATTTCAAGCGAAATACGCCTTGGTTAATGAAGGTAGAAATTTATATCTAGGTAAATTATTTGAACAGAACTTTTAGGATAATGATAATTTCTTCTTAACAAAGTTTCAATCTCAATTCTTGTTTTTATATCTTTTTTAAAGTAATAAAGATGCTTATGACAAAGGTGTCAGGGTGTTTTTTAGTTTTTGAGTTCAGGAGGCGGTCTCGGCGACTAAGTGTTGGTGGGTTTAGTATAGACGTGCCGCTTTCTTTTGGTAGAAACGGGGTGAAAGTATAGTTCGAAGGGTTGGATAAAACTAAAATTGGTTTTGATTCGTTGTTTGAAAGGTTGTATTGTTAACAGTTTTATTCGAATCACGGTTTCAATCCGTTTTTATCTATCTTTTTCCAATACTTCCATACCATTATTTAGCGGAATAAACACATACCGTTGAAAAAATTTACAAACACAATATAATCTTTCAAAAGCTAATCCATTCATTTTGAATTCTCTAAACCAGAACCTCAAACTACAATAATAAGCCTAAAATACCAGTTTTTGGTAGGTCATTTCTTATAACCAATACTTGAATCACATCGTTCTTAAGTCGTAATTAAAGTAATACTGTTATAACCTTCGACATAGCATTCGCCATCCACACCGTATTGAGTTACAGTATTAAGTTTATATAAATTTTCAAGTATGCACCCAAATAAAAAAGAGTAAATGGAGGCATATTCAGGTTAAAAATATTATTAAGGATGCTAACCGCCATTAAAGAATATATTTCTTAGAACTTGTACTATTTAAATCTTTGGATAATACTGTATTTCATTTTCAAGCGGTTCATAATACCGTTTAAATTTTCTAATACCCTATATTGTTTTGACTGAAATTTGCTTATACTCTTTATTGGTTATCTGAACCTTAATACGTTATTCGGTAAAGTTGAAGGTTGTATGAACGTCTAATATAATTTATTCCAAAGGCTTTATGGAAACTTTTCACTAGTTATTTACCAAAACATACGAGTAATTCATAAAGAAAACGCTCGGTGTAAACCAGGAGACCTAGAATAATATTACCGCGTTAATAGCGTGGAAAAGCCATTTAACTGTTTAAATATATAATATGAATAATCAATTCGTAATTAAAGTCTACATCATTTTAAAAGCGAAACTCAAAGCATCGTAAGACTTATAAGTGTAACCAGTACTGATGACACACTTTTCAATAGCTTTAATGGAGTTATTTCCCATATCAGTTTAATCTACAACGTAAATCAATTGTAAAAAGCGTTTTACAGCCGGATATTCAATTGGTAGTATAAAATCCACCAATCAGATTACGTTAAATAAACAACCTTAATTGCACTGACGTTAAAGAAATCTTAAGGGAATGAAATTTAAACCGGAAAGGTTTAAATATACTATCCGAGGCACGAATAAGTTGATTAGTCGTATTTCGAACCTCAATTACGAACTTATTTACATTAACTCATAAAAAAGGGATTTTTTAAAGCTTATTACGTAAAATTTTACCGGTTCGAATGGTGTATTTATAGCGATCGTTCCAAAAGATAATGCTTACGTTTACCAAATAAAACCCGTCGGTATTTTTCTGTTATGTTTAAATAAAATCTCGAAAACTTCGGTATAAACGCATTTAATTGTCTTTTTCTGGTCGTCGATATTTCGGCTGTACCAGTATCCAATATAATACTCTTAAAATGAATGCCGTATTCATTTAAAAGCGTGAATTGTAAATTCATATAAACGTTGGATACTCCCTTGATGAAATTGAGGCCTATAATATACAAAATGAAAACTTTCTGAAAGCCTATAAAATACGTTTGGCGGTCTCGTCGTTATAGGATATTACATAAGCATTATTACCTTTGACGACATTTTGTATGAAGATGTATTCTTAAAGGTAAACATTAACCGTATTATCTCCCACTTAACATTCGGATGCATATACTACAAAATAAGCTTCAATCCAGTCATTGAATATATAACTGGCTTAAAACTATCGTTTAACCCGAATCTGATCGTAAGTTGAGTAATTAGTAAACCAGTAGCCGATTTTTCAGTATACGATATAAGGCTTTTACAAACCTGTAGAGCTTTGTATACCTTTTCGCAAATATTATTATAGCTTCTGTGCGTTTCGCCTATCTCCGAACGATCTTACTTACCCTTTATTATCAGGGTTTTTGTTTTAATACCTGAACTTTTGGTTCCCTTTTTGTTTTAAGTACACTTTAAATATTTAATTCAAAACGTGGTAAATAGTTTTGACGGGGTTTGCTTGAGTAATTTCGCCCTTGATTTTAGCCTTATCGGTTATTAATGCTTATCAAAAACTCGGTTATCGATGTAAAAAGATTGTAAGCAATGTTTTAAAACTTTTACAAAAATCCTTTAAGATCATTTTTAACTTAAAAAGTATATGATAGAAATCCAAGTTTCTGCAGTATACTTTCGTTATTATTTAGATAAATAATTTATCCCTTTTATAACCCGGTTTCAGGGCCATATAACACTTTTGTAATTAACAGAGTATCAAGGTAAAGAGCTTCTTTAGGTTTTTATCGGCGTTTTTTTATTAGTTTTTTATAGATTTACAAATTGTAATAGTTTCGTGCCTATTACAAAATTCGTAATTAATTTATTATAAAAAATTAGAATTCTAATAGTTATACCACTCCGTAAATTTAACTACTCGCGTAATTGATACAGGTATTATTTTTAGACTCAATTAGATGATATATCGGTCAAATGATTTAAAACCAACACGATTCAATGTTTCGTTTTTTATATGTATTAAATGTATTTCGTAATTCATTATCGAATACATTGTATAGCTTATCGTTATAGTTCTCGTCAATATCCTAAAACCTGGATAAATTGGTAAGATTTATAGGATTGCTACTATTACTGGGAAAACGGTGCGGTAAAATGTTACGGTGAGGGTCGTATTTGGCGGATATTGGTCTGTAAAACATATATTGGCGTTTTACGCCATTGTTGTTTTTCAAAATAGGGTATTTTCGGTGTTTCGTCCATTCCCGTTTTAACCGAATAAGGTGTTAACCGTATTTGGCAAGTGGTTTGGTATTTGGTTTTGCTTTATAGTATGTTCTGGGGTAGGAGTGTATTATACGTATATAGTTGATAAGAATTATAGCTGGGTTTTCTCCCCTTGAGGTTTATATTCCTGATTCGGGGTGTAGCTGTAGTATTAAGCTGTCTCACGACTTGTATTCGTATATTTTGTTGTTTAGTTCGTATATTCTTTACGACATGCTTTTTGCATTTTATTATCAAACTTTTTTTTAAAAGAAAAATCTGTTTAATATACATGTTTATGGTTATTTATTTATTTAATAAATAGATACTCGCGTTGTTTCAATATGGCTTTTTTAATTCAGTAATTTTTTCCTGTTGTAGGATTAATTCTCTACTTCGTAATTAAACCACATATGGCTTTTGTAATGTAGGGGTTTACTATTTGTTAAATTTAGAAAATCTATTTCGAAAATTTTTCATGAATATCATTTAGTATATTAGGTTATTGGATTTTCCCATTTCAGTAAGAAAACATTACGGTTAAAATGTACGTATTCACGTGTATAAGTCTAGTTCTTTAATTAGTATATCAATAGTATTGTCCTATAAACCCAGGTCTATTTCGTGTATTATAGCTCTTTTAATCCCTATATACTCGATTAATTTTTTTAATTAAGCGTTAACTTCCTCTAGTATTGTTAATATCAAGACTTTGGATATAAGTGTATTAGTCCGATTAAGGATCATTATTTTTATACCAACCCGGTATAGTAAAACGTCGTAAATTAGTGGTTTTACGCCGTAATTGTATTTGGATCAATTTATAGTTTAAAGTTCCAGGTAGTTCGTTTGACGAGCGGAAAATATATTGTCAATAAAATAAATAAAACTGTTGAAACAAAGTGATTAATGTTTCCCTATACAACTGAATTTTGAGCGATACCAAAATAAAACAAAACTACAATTTAATTAGGCGTTTGAAATTAGTTGTGTTAATGTTTGGTAGAGTTATTCTAGTTAAGTGGTTAGTTAAACTTAAACTTCGTAAATTATTAACTTAAAACACATGGAGAAAACGTGAAATGTCGGATAGAGTAAACGTAAAAAAAAAAGGAAATGTGTAAATAGGAAGGTATATCATATGATTTGGTATATGGGTTTTAATTCGTATTTGGTAAGCTGTTCGGATTACCGTGTCGTAACCGCTTTATTAAAGCGAACGGTTTAGTCGTTCCGCTTATGACCGCTTTTGATTTTATAAATGGTTTGAATGTTATATTCGTAACCATTTCTGTAGTTCGTAATCGGTTTGATTATCGAGTTTAAATCGAACAGATCCTAATGAAAGGTTCCATAACTCAATGAATTTAACTTATGTTACCTAATACGTGATAAAACGCTTTTTAAGAAATGTGCAGATACGTCAAAGCGGTAAACAAGGGTAAATAACGGCATAATCAAGATTTTAGTATATAAGACGCCTGTTGCAACAATATAGGCTGCTATTTTTAGCAGGTCAATTGCAGTGCAGTCAGTCAACTTTGCTTAAAGTTAAGTTGACTGTATTAACTACTGGTTGTAGTACTGCACTACAAGTGCAGTACAGTAAATGCTCACTTCAAAGTGAGGCACAGCCCAAAGCGTTTGGCAATATAAATTAGTGTGCAGACCGGCTAGCGCTCTGCCTAACTTAGAACTTAGAACTAAGACTTGCAACCATGCAGCACCAGTTACTTCGACCACAGTGATTCGAATCGACTACATTACAACGAAAGGCCTACATCTATAGGCATGCCTACTAACAATGCTAAATAAAGGTTGATAATATCGTATTGAAGTTATTCTTTTTAACATTACTTAGTTTTTAAAGTCTTTATACACATTCCGTGTAATTTATGTAAAAGAATAATGATGGAATAAAAATAGTTAAAACCGTAACAATATCCTGTCATAGGCATTAAAGTTATATCTGTATCAATTTTCCATGGCTATGTGTAATCAACGTAGTCGGCTACTAATTAATATCAGTAAGGTGTCTGCCTATTTCATGTGAAGTAAAAACAGTAGAAAAGTAAATATAAAATTAGTATTATTGTCGGTAGTGCTTAGAGGTTGCAACGTTGTCGATTCAATTGGTCTTCGAAGTAATTGTAGTATTGCAGTAGTGAGATGGTGGATGTATCGTTTTAGGTTTATCAAACCACTAGCCGGTCTACATTGTAATTTGTATGGCCAATTGCTTGGCCCACGCCTTAGTATAAAGTGTATGGTACTGTACTCAACTTACACCTAATGCGGTAAGTCTCTACAAAGTAATATACTTGCAGTACAGTCAACTTTACTGTAAGTAAAGTTGACCTACTGCATTGTATGTCATATAATTTCAACACTGGCGGCATTTTAGTTTATGCGCGTACGCTAGTGTAGTTGCCCAATCTTTTCCAGTTACCATAAAATTGCCTCCTCGTCAACTGGCTAGACCCCTGTTAATTACAATTGACTTTCATATTCAACTTCACGCAATTGTATACAGATTAAGTCCATTTGACCTTAATCGCTCCGCCTCTTCAAGGTCCAAGTTTATCAACTCCTATAAAAAGCTTTTACGTTACAGCCCTTCGTAAGTTTAACTATGTCACTCAAATAGATTACCATTATTAATCACTTAGTATCTTTTTAATTTATCAGTATATACCTGCCCATTGTAACTTGATTTAGGCTTTCCGAAAGGCCGGTTAACGTAGCCTTAGTTATGTAAAGTCAACTTATTACTGTTTACAAATCTTTTTAAGACTTTGTTTGACGTGACTTTTGTTATATCATTTGTAGGATTGTTTTTGCCATCGATTTATAGGAACTCTTTAATTTCCCTCCCTTCGTAAGCTTTATAAAGTGCTATCACGTTAATTATTAGGCGTTGTTCACTGGTGGGTCCGAGCTTTAATAGGTATTCAAAGAGGCTCTTCGAGTCGATACAAATTACCATCGGAATAAAAGGAATCTTTAGTTGCTTGGTAATAGGTTTAATGGTTTCTTATAACGTTATACCTACGTTAAAGCCCAGTATTATACCGTAGACTTCTGAAGTTAACACATTTCGTATAATTCTTTTACATTTAACGGAGGTTTAGTAGATTAGATTACCGACAATATTAAACTGATTCCCCCCACCCATTTTCGTTAACAAGGGTTATTAGAAAAGCCGATCTGTAAAGATAAGTCGATGTTATTTGTAAAAGACACGTCCATAAAGATTATTAGCTTAGCTTTTGAAAAGTCGATTAATACAATATTGATTTTACGGTTTAGGTTTCGTATTTACCACTTGAATATTTTCTTTAATTAATTAAAGTCTTTATCCGTTAGTATTTGTACTTATACCATAATAGTTCAATCTTATTAAGCTTTCTATTGGTATAAAGTGGCAATATAATTTCCCCAAAAAAGTTATTCCAAATATTGTTAAACTCTAGACTTATTATTTATATCGATTGTGATAAAAATAACGCCCTAGCCTTTTTAACGAAAGCATATGCCGGCATCAATACTAAGCATACGGATTAAAGATTTATTAAAATCAAATTAGTTGTTTTCCATTAACGTCTTCACCGGCTTATAATTTCAAAACTTAATGTCCTCGATTTTTTCTTCTTTTACGTTACTAATAAATACGGATCATATTTTAAACACTTTATCGTCAGCTGGAACTTGAAATACAGCTGGTAAGTAGGTAACTAGTTAAACCTTTCTTTAACTAATCTATATAATAATTTAATATACCGCATTACCGTGTCTAAAAGATATATAACACGAAGTTTCTATAGTAGCTTTAACAGTATAATCCTTTGAAAATTTGTTACTGATTATATATAAGCTTATGTAATATTATGGTTATTAAGTACAAATTTAACTTTATTCCTTGTTAACAAACTTATTACCAGGAAAATTACTAAGTGTTAGTTAATCTTTTAAATCGTTAGTTATTACGTAAGTATCTAGTCCTTGATTTTATCGCCGTATCCTTAAACGATTTTTCTTGATTTTTTATAAGGCCGACACGAGTCTTACCATTAACATTGTAATTATTCTTCGACTTAAAAATCGTAACATTTGGATTTTAAAGGTTAAAGTTGGTTTTCGATATAAAGTATACTATACCTCAAGTTCATATGCCGTTGATTTCGACCATGTTGCTTTTTTTAAATGGTTTGCCAAAAATATCAATAATCTTTTATGCCCTGAGCTTTCCTGCCAAATCTTCGTTATCCTTTTCTTTTCTTTTTATTTAAGCAGTATTGTAAATACAACTCGGTTTGTATTTTTTCTTTTTAACATTCCTTTTTTTCGGGGGTGGTTCGCGCTAGCGACGTTTTATTAGATTGACGATAACGAGTGAGAGAGGTTTGTGGTAACATGGTCGTTTAACTTAAGGGTATTTATCGTTAATAACCTTCATAGAAACTTAACCTTAGTAATCTGAAAGGATATAAAACCGTTAGTAATTTTAACAACCACTTTAAAGTTTGCGATACTAAATATCTTATACGGCCCTTTCCATTTATATAGCTTCTGCCACACAAGAACTTTACTTTTTAGTAGAAAAGCATGAAAGTCGATTGTTATAGGTTCTTTCCTGATGTCAAGGGCGTTATTAACTTGGCGGCGTATCGATTTCCTTTGTAGTTCCTTTAAAGCTTCGCTATAAGCCGTAACATGGTTTCAAATACTTACCGATAGCGAAGATTCACTCATTAGGCCTAGGTACGCTTTAAAACCTAATAGCGTTGGTACCAGGCCATTAGGGCCTATAATATAGTTTAAGCCCTTTACTGCTATTTGTAATCGTGTCTCCGAATCCATAAACCTTTCATATTTTAAAGTAAGGATATTATACGTTCGGTTAAATAGGGCGTATACCTTTTTAATCTTTTTAATTCTTTAATAGGCCTTTACAAGTACCTGTTTGTAATAAATACTCATTATCTTGGCATTTTTTTTGAAATTTCGCCAATGTAAAGTTGTTATCAGTTTCGTGGACGACGACATTAGGTAAATACAGGTACGTATTAATTCATAACATCCTGAACATTTCCCTCATATCCTTTGCCGAAAGCGATTTTAAAAATTTAACACTGTAAAAAAAGGTTTCTAGGTTAACGACGTGAAAAACAGGTTGATTATTCAAGTAAAATACATTAAGAAAAATCTCTTAGTTAAAGTACTCATTGTTTTTAATGTAAATTTAAATTTCCAGTGGGCTTGTGTATACGTTTAACAATAGTAGCACAGTCTTTTAATAGCTTCGAGAGTAAAGTATTCCATATCTTCATTTCTTACAGACTTTAGGACTTTATATAGACCATTAATAGTTGAATAGTTAAAACACCGGTGTAGTTAACTTATTTCCGGTTTCGTTAATCTTGATACCGTTGTTTCCGGATCTTAAAGATAAAACCATAAGTACCTTTACTTAAAGACGAGTAAAATCCTTTGGCCGTTTTTGACCAATTCGTCTACGTTAACTTTTATATTGATGCAGAGGGTTTGAATGTTTTCTAAATAAATTAAAGAAAGGATAGCGGACTTAAAGATGTGTAACGTAATCGCTTTTATAATAGTTGAAATTACCGTTATCCTAACAAACGATAGTTTTTCGCTTAAGCTAAAGCCAACTTTAACTTTGTCAATATCGTGTTGATTAATTTTAGTAAGCGTAGTACGTTTATATTATAGTGTCATATATTGTAAATAGCCTCTTTTTCAGTGAACTATTCCTCTTGTATTTAGTATGATACCTTGAAACGTATAATCACCGTAGCGATTACGGAGGTTAAAAGCATATAAGGGATTAGGGGTATGGAAAGGGTAAAAGAAAGGGTTTTTACTACTTAAACGGTATATAAAGATATAGTTGGTAATTTATTGGGTTGCCGTATTAGGAGTAATGTTTTTATACCATTTGATTTGTTTAGGGGTATTGTTGTGAATAGGTTTATCCCCCTCAAAGCTTGTGATCTAGGCTAAGTATTGATGTTGAAAAGAAGTGGAGTATTGGATACAATATCATCCCTTTTTGTTGTTTTGTTAAGCAGGAGGGTGCCGAGTCAACTAGCAATTAGTTTTACTATAAACTTAATATTTTTTGTTATTATTACTACTATAGTATTGGCTGTTAACAGGTTCGCTTGTATCTTGTTAGCGTTAACGTGTGTATTGTACTATGACTCATATAACGATTGGGTAAGGAATCAGGCTAGCAGGCAGCTGAGCCACTTAGAGCCTGGTGTCCAACACATTAGGCGGGGAACACACATCTCTTATGTCAGCAACCCAGGGATAGGGTTACGCCTAAGGAAAATCAGGACATAGGCAGCATAGGTAGGAGACCGCCTATGATGCCTAGCAACATAGGCAAGTGATTCAGAACTAAAGAGCCGGATATATAAGGAACAAACTCCCTAGGCCTTTCATAGATTCAGTAGATATCTCTTCAGTTGTTAATCTAAGTATTCAGTCCCATTATATCCTGAATAGCCTCACAGATTTTGATCATTACTTGCACGGTTGCGATCTTGTTCACTCAGCATCTCTACTACCTTCTTGATAACATAAACCCTTTGACACCTTCTATATACTCACGGGTATTTAGTATGATCATTACATATTGCCCTTAGTCCAGAGTTAAGATCGATAGGCTCGACATTAGCCGCTATAGGCGTCCCTACTTACGGTTAACGTAATTGATTACTATAAGGTTTTTTTTATCTACTTTAAGGAAATTGTTAACTTAGGGGTATATATCTAGCGAATTTAGTGTACGTTCTACTACGGTAGTAAGCGAGGAACGTAATTGTCCGAAAAAGCTTTCGTAAGTGGCATTTGAGCATTGTAAGGCGTATTCGAATTCGTTAACGCCCGTGATTACTGTTTATACCTGCTTGCGAAGTGTAGCTTTACCAGCGTAGACCTTTTTCATTGCTTTCTAATATAACATTAAATTGTCCAGTATTTGGTTAAGAAAGTCCATTGGTAAATTTTCGTATTTCTTTTATTATTATTGTAGTTTACCGCATTGTAACCTAATTTGTATGATGTTACGCACGGTAAATGTTTTGTTTTAAGTTGCCCTTTATACTATCCTTAATCTCACGGAACGTGGTGGCGCCAATTAAAAAGGTTAAGTAGTAGTATTTAGCGTACCTTGTAAGGATTTTAGAAAATAGTAAGTGAAAACAAAAAGAGGTACTTCTATCTATTTGTAAATATTTAGAAAGGGTATTATTTTAGTATTAATGAGGTTGTAAGGCTTTCCGTTATACTTTTTTATTTCATTCCAGATCTTGGCGAATTCCGTGATAACTTATAGCTGATATTGACCATCCTAACAGATTTTGAAGGAAGATTGCAATAGTTATCCTGGGCTTCGTTGGTATTTTCTGGCGGCTTCAATTTTGAAGGTTTTGAGGCACAATGTCAAGGGTAATTGCTAGTCGCCTAGCCCGATGGATAAAGTCCTATAATAGGGCTTGTGGTTGATTCGCGTACATAGGCAAGTTTAAACGGAAAGGGGTCTTAAGGTATTTAGCAATTATAATATTGAAGGTCGATAGATCCTTATAGGTTTTAAAAGGCTTAATGGTTTTGATTGATCAACTGGTGTAAAGCGTTAATATTAATACCTCTGGCTATGTTGGCAGGCTTTGCTTCACGTGTTCTTTCACTATTAAGGGCGTACTTCGCGTTATTACGTTGTAGTACTGAACCACTGAATAGGTTAATAGGTTCCTTATGGTTAGCATGTAAAGAGGGTTAACTTAGCTGGAGGTAAAGGAGAGGTTTTTTAACGGCTTTTCCCTTTTTTTATGGGTCTTATAAGCATTTTTTAAGTTGAGCTAGCTTAAAGAATGTTTTTGCTATTCCTTTTAAAGCTTTATCTGGTATGTAAATTCCACGTTTTTTAACCTTTATCCTTAATTTAGCTTTAACGTAACGTTTAATTTTTTTTTTTATATATTTGGTATCCAATGGTTAAAGAACTCGCGAAAGTCTTAAAAAGCGTTAGCGCCGCGGCCAGACTCTTTACCAGCGTTAATCTCGAAAATATACTAGCTAACTTAGTTAGTTAGATAGGCTTCGTTAAAGGTTTCGTCAACATCTGTAGTCTAAAGTTGTTCGTCGTAAAACTTGAGAAAAACAGTTCCGAACGTTTTAATTGCTTTTTTGCTGGTAGGGTTGGTAATAGCCTTAAACTGAGCGTTGGGTGCAGATATCTTGATAGGCGTGTAGGGCGAAAACTTGGTGATTTTGGGTGTAAGAGCTTAGTGCTGTGGCATAGAGTCGCGTGTGAACTTGGCGACTTGGGGATAGGTCGCATAACGTAGCTTTCTTGGCGTAATTGGTGTTTTCGCTTGGAGTAGCGAACTTGACGATTAAAGTAATGTAGGGAGTGAAAAGAACCAAGTAGGGGCAATAGTCTGATATAGAGGGTAAGGTCGAAAGTCGTTATAGGTAATAAAGAGCAAAAGTTATTTGTTGTAGTTATTTAGCATAAGAACTTAGTCGTTTTTACAATAGTAGTACCTGTAGTAGTATTAACTTAGCTGTTTGCCAACTTGCCGTACTTTGTGACTTCTGACAGTTAATCTCAACGTCTTTAAGAAGGATTAATAAAGATTTCTTAGTGTTTTCGATAGCAATACCGTCGCTTACTTTTAGATTACTGTTGGAAGACTGACGCGAACCAAACGTCTTCTCTGTTTTCCCGCCGTTGGAAGACTGTCGTAATACTAATAGAGGCTCTTCACAAGAATCTTTTCTCTACCCTAACGATAAACGTAAAGCGTAACCGGAAAGTAGCTTCTTCTTTTACTTAGCTTATTTGTACTTAACCTAGCAGGCAAGCACTAATTAGTGTTGGTAGGCCTTAGACGTTGCAACGTTGTCGATTCGATTGGTTTTCGAAGTAACAGTAGTATTGCAGTAGTCAGATGGTGGACGTATTGTTCTAGGTTTGGCAGACCGCTAGCCGGTCTGCACAGTAATTTGTATGGCCAATTGCTTGGCCCGTGCCCTAGTGTGAAGTGCAGCGTACTGCACTCGACTTACACCCAATGCGGTAAGTCTCCACAAAGCAATACACTTGCAGTACAGTCAACTTTACTGTAAGTAAAGTTGACCTACTGCACTGCATGTAATACTATTCCAACAATTATTGTAATAAAAGATAGATAAATCCAGAAAAGGCAGTTTAAAGAGTGTACGTCACGGATGGGAGGTTATAAACCTCTTATCCGGGTAGTGGTACTTTTGCCGTACGCTCTGAAATACGCATTCCAGACCACTCCACGTATGATGATGCAATTTACGTCTTGCAAGAGTGCAGCCTGCAGCGTGACACGTTATCGTGCACTCTGCAGGAGTGCACCTTACAATACAGTGCACTGCCACTTGGCCTATGTATACTAGCTACGAGGGTATATAGTAATATCCACACTTTTACAAAGCATTCAAAGGTAGAGAAATTAAGGAGTTTCGATGATCGATGGCAAGGATAACCCGGCTGATGTTATAGTGAAAGCTATATCGAATACGGGTGCGCCTCTCCACATACGCGCCACATCCAGTTCCGGAATCTCTCGGGCCGAATGTCGATGCCATTAGTCTGCTCGATCAGCTCGTTCAAATTCGCCCGGGCAAAGTTATACCGTCCGTCTGCCGATGCCGCCAGCGACTGAAAGTAAAACCACCGGAGGCAGTCTTGCGTCCCGCACGCGAAATGGAGCTGGGCCTGGCTCCGGTCGTATTCGCGGTTTACGACATGGAAGGTAACTGTAGAAGGGCACCCGGTCAGTTCGAAGGCTGCCGACGACGAGGGCACGTGGGGTCCGCACCTCTCCGGGCAGTTCTGTAGTCATGCACAATCTCCATCACGCTCAGCCGATCCCCTCGCATCGTGAACTCGCTCGGCCACCGCTCCAGGCCCATCTCCACAGCCGCGGCGACGAACCTCGCCACGTCGTACACCGAGATTATCGATACGATGACCGGCGCCCCATCGGCCGTGTTTGCTACGACCTCGGCGACCGAGGTCTCGATATTCTGCAGGGCTCCACCCGTGCTCCAGACGTTCGCGGTGAGGCCCATGGCGAACCGCCCGAGCCACCCGGGCATGAACCGCTCGTACAGGACGCCGCACGAGAAGATGATGTAGCGCATCGCGTGCTCGCCCGCCGCCAGGTACTGTCGCACGACCCTGGTGTCCAGGTCGAAGGGCCCGTCTGTGGCGCGGGCCGGCCGGTGCGCCACGGCGCCTTCGAACTCGGACGGCACGAAGGTGCGCACGCGTGCATGGCCGGCGGCGTCGATCAGGCTGATCTGGACAATGGCATCGCGGATGGTCAAGATCAGGAGATCGACGCCTCTCAACGTGTACTGCAGCTCCGAAGAATTGGTATAGTCCATGACTGCTACGTGAACCCTGAGTTCCTCGAAGTCCGCATGTTGCTAATAAGCTGCTGTCAGCGTGTGTGATGTGGTGATCAATGCGGTAGATAGTTCTCACCCGAGTGGAGAGCACCAAGACAGCGTTGGCAGCATTTCATAACTCCCGTGCCGGAATGTAGGCAAACCCTCCCCCACCGGCGATTGCAATACGCATCAACATAGTTGTTGTTGTTCGGAAGACAGCCCTCACCCGTCTTGGCCGGGTCTGGCCCGATATCAAGGTAGAAATGCCATGTGAAAGAACTTGAGGCTCACTGTCCTCGACTCTTGATATGGAGATGTGCCCTATGTTGTCCCTGCCCCCCCCCCCCCCTCTTATATATATATATGTGTGTGTGTGTGTATGTATGATGCATGTTTTTATTTATTTATTTTGCTGCCTGAGGGAACGTAGCAGCAGGGGAAATCTGCAATCCAGATTTGGAGTCACCAACGCCAGCCTCGTCAAGGAGAAGGATGTACGAAACAAATCCATCTGCCTGGCATCGGGGCTGCAGGCGCCATAACTGACTGATGGGGGGTAATCAACTCAGGGCCGGTGTATCAAGACTCAAAATGAGACCTGATACCCCGTCAAGCGATGAAGAAGGTGGAATGTAGCAAGTGAGCCTTCGCACTGGTCGCTCTGGGCAGCTTCCGCGTTACCCGAGAGTGAACCGACGTCGTGGGTTCCAACGAAGCAGTCTCGCGCACGGCATGGCCATTGCGCGGCCAATCCAGTTCGTCGGCGGTGCAGGGAAGGCATCCAGAGGCATCGGAATCGAATAGATGCGTCTGGGCCTTCAAGGGAGCGAGCCTCGTAGGGCTGAGGACGAAAGTCAAGGATACTGCTCATGGCACCGGTGTCTCTGCAGGTTGGCCCTCCAAGACACGCCTCCAAGATATGAAGCACGGCTTCGGGCTTAGGCACAGGCCGCGGTCCTCGGTGGAACGGCACAGTACCCATGAAGACGTATTCGCATCACTCGGGTCCTAGAGCCTGAGGTTCAACACCCACACGGAGGTCTCAACATCCACTTGGAACGCATATGCAGGTCAGAAAGGACTGGGAGAATCATAAGCCTAAAAGATGACGACACCACCCTTTCATATTACCACCGGCCATTACCATAAACCTCATGCTACCCACCCCTCCTGCACTCTAGTGCCTCTTCGCCTGAGAGGAGACGACCTTGCAGGACCACTCGGTATGCGGGGAAATCACCTGCCATGGGATAAAAGAAGATACCGTGGATGATGCTGTCCTTCCGTACCCTTGAAAAGGGAGACGTTATTTGATTGGAGTTCTAAGTGCCTAACCGGGATGATCCTCACCAAGAAGTATGTCATTGAAAACGCCATATACGACAAGCATTACAATCGAGCGTCAATTTCCATGGAGCGGTAGAAATATAAAACCCTGTGAAATTTTATCAAGACTAATCGTTTACTATGGATGTGGTTGAAGTATATCTCACTTTGAATATAATGTAACACTTCAATCGCTAACACACCCAAAGTCCGTAATGTCCTTTTTATTCTTCTTTGTTTCATGGCCAGACTATTTCTCAGTTCAGTTTATATCTATGTGTTGGGGTTGCGAGGTTTATATTTCATTATGATTCGATTGCAAGCCGTAAGGTCATAAATGACTAGTGTTGAATCTAGGAGTAAAGCCATTATCTACTCGTATATCAACAGCAACATTGAAGCGAAAAATATCATTTTTGAGCTTCAAAATTATAGAATCGTATTGAAGGCAAATATTTTGAATATGGGGACCACTCGTTTTCAAACTGTGTTTAGGCGGGTTTTATAAAGGAAAAAATAAGTTTGATATTGAATTCAATTTTTGAGAAATTACCCGGTGTTTTAGTAGGCCGTTATCGTTGCAACGTAGTTAATTCGAATCTCTGGTTGAAGTAACTGGTGTATTGCATTAAAAGTCGTGATGTGTTACTTCTACATTTGGTAGACCGCTAGCCGGTTGACACACTAATTTGTATAACCAATTGCTCAGCCTGTACCCTAACCTAAAGGAGGCACCTACTATACTCAACTTACAGATAATACAGTCAACCTAAGAAACTACTGTCAATTTGCAGTCAATATAATTATCTAACTATTAGTATAGTTTACTTAACTGTACTATAATCCACTGTTATTTCAATACTATCGGCTATTTTTTTATACGTGTACACTAGTATAGCTAATTATTTTTTTACGGTAAACCCTGAACTTCTTTCTCAATCGGCATACCAGTCCTCTATGAATTACAATTTGTTTACGTACATATTAACTTGAAATACGGTTCTTTACCCCACATTCACGAATCATGCATTCCTTACCTCACGTACACAAGTTTTTCGCAACAAACTTATACGTATTATAAACTTATACGTTACCAAGGACGTAGCCTTTACCAATAGATCCGTATATTCTTTTTTTACACGTTACTACTGCTTCCGTTTCCCGAATCATTCTTCAGTTTTTTCAAGCGTTCCTATTCCTTCATATTACGTACCTAGCGGTCCAAGTAACCTTCTATTCATACAGATATCGTATTACTATACCTATTTTTTCCCCAAACGCTATGAAACATAGCCTTAGCCATATCGTTAAGGGGTTATCATTACCGTTAATGAACCAAAACTTAGCGATTTCTCGAGCTTTGTATAACTCACTTAAAGCTATATGCTGATTATCTAACGTTTTTCATTAATCGTACCCTACTTGGACAAACACTCGTAAAATCTTCGGGAATTTAAACATATAACCATATATATCAAAAGCAATTCCAACTATTTGATCATAATCCTTAACATACCATACGTCACCATAATGATATTAAAACCTACCATTATGCGGTAAACGTTCGATATTATTTAACATTATATCTAACGTTTGCACTGAACGGATATTATATATAAAAGATTACCAGTAGTTGTAAATTGCCTGTGAAACGTATCCTTGTAAACGAATAATATAATGAAAAATTATACTATGTATATTTAATATTAATCGTAAAAAGTCTATTTGTATAAAACATCAATTTTGCTCTCATAGAGTTTCCCGATAAAAAGTTAATGAAATCATTCAAAATATCTATTCAACATTCAATTATTTCATTGAACTGATTATAATCCTGGTTTCATGAATGTTAAATTTATATTTCAATTGACATATCGTAAAATTCCCCCAGTTACTACATCGTTACGATATACGCTGCTCAGATTCTTTATTCCAAATATCGAGGTAGTTTAACATCATCGGAGTTGCTAATATTCACTCCATTTGTAACTTATTCTTTCTAACTAATGTTAAGAAACGTAATACGAACATCGTTAACATTATCATTATGGATGAACGCCTCGTTGAATTTAAATTCCTTACGTTTAACCAACATTTTTATCGGCTTATACCTTTAAAAACCCAACTTTTCAATAACACATTATATTGTCAATATAACCCATACTTTTCAAAAACAAATGTATCGTTCATTTACATACCAACTATACACAAATCATTGCTTTACGCGATGAATGAATGCAAATTCAACGTTTAACTCATAGTATCCAATTTTTTTTAAAATACGTTAAATATGTTTAAATCCAACAAATACTGACTTTTGCTAATCTATATACAACTTTCACCTATCATGTTACTGCATTGACCTGAAACCCATCCTTTAACTACTTCAGAAATTATAAGAACACAACTCGTTAAAGTTTCGTAGCGATATACGCATACTTTTGCGTAATATCACGTTTATTAAAAGTGATGTTCCGCTTACACCAGCTGTCAAACAGCTCACAACTACAAAGATTAAACAATAACTAATCTGTTAAATTGTCGTCGATTTAATAAAGACTCAATTTTGACTTTCATTGTAAAATGCTAAAACAAATAACTATGACTTTTTGTGCGGCCGGTCAGTATTCTAAACCTCTAACCTCGTAAATTATTCCGGATTCAAAACCCGTAACATCTTACACTTCAAATTAAGCTAACGGCATAAATCAAACAACTTATTATATATAAATTTCATCAATATTCATTCAATTTCTTTCATTAAAAAGCTTACTTGGTGAGTTAATAATGAATTCAACTTGTAACTTAAAGGCAAGCTCTCTATAAAACTCTACTTTCAAAAATACTTATATAGAAATTTACATTTTTCTAAGATGATAATCCTCATAAACGTTATATTTATTAATATATATCCTCTTCTTGTGTTATTTTTCAGGTTCACGAAATTAAATCTATTGTTAAATAACGGGCGTATGAAAATTATATCAACTGATTCGATTGACTCCAGAGTCATCAAATTGAAGATATCAATGAAACTTAACTGGTTTTTTTATGTTATTTGACCTATGTAAATCAATAAAAATTATGAGGCCGTTTATGATGTAAATCACTACGTTTGAATTATCTATATTTAATATCCTCCAAAATCCATCCTATTTACCTAATACTTTACACACAAAAACTTAACTTTAATAATGTTAAAATATTTCGTTTGTTGTAGACAACCCTTTTTTATTATTGAAAACATTATGAATCTTGTGACATACCAATTTGTTTCTCAGCTTCTTTAAGGTTTTTATATATGACATTAAAAGCTTCTATGTATTAAGTGATCAAAAAAATTGAATAATTATATGTAAATGCTTTCCAAATACCAATAACGTTCAGAAGAACTCGTTAAAGCCTACCATATCGTCACAATATTTCTCTGCCATATGTAGCTATACTTCTTATGTATAAAACTAAAAAAAGCTAAGGTAAAAATATCTCAATCCCTTTTCCAAAATGCTTAAGCCTTATCGACTATACTAATACCCCAATAAGAATTAACATCTTAATAATTACAAAAAGTTTTTTTGGCATTTAAAACTCTTTTTTTTACGATTAGTTTATAATTACAGCGTTTTTTTTTTTTTGTTAATCAAATAGGGTAATTAGCCAGTTCTGAAATATTATTAATCAAAACTTCGATAAAAGTTCGTAACTTTCAAAAACTTCACACTTTAAAGATAATACGGGAAAACTTTTATTCGTAGATAACGCATACTTTTTCGGAGTCGGATCAGATTCCCATACCCGTCGCTATAATAAAAGTGGTGTATTTTACCTTCCGTATTACGATGTCATATACCTTCAAATTCAAATTAAACATGGATTCATAAAAGCGCCATCAAACCTTGCAAACCTGTACTATATTTTTTTTTTTCGAAACCTGAGGAGATGATTGCAAGATCGTCCAAGTATATCACAATCAAATTATTCAGGATATCCGCCACTACGTTAATAGTATAACTTTAAAATTTTATTAAAGCCTAAGATAACTTCAAAATGGTATTTACCTAGTCGAATAAATAAATAAAAATAAAAAACCGTTAATTTTTCGCTTTTAGGTACAACCAAAATTCGAAAATAAGTTATCTGAATATTTAGTTTCGTTAACTAAATAGATTGAAATAATGTACGTAAGGTTTCCTTGAATCATGGAAAGTTACAAACATCTTATTCAATAATTTTTTCAAAGTCACATAAATAATATCAATTTGTCCCCCCCCTCTTGAGTTCAAAATCAGTAATACCGAAACCATAACTAATAATGGATTCGTCTGTATTTTACCATGAATCTTTTAATTGAAAGATTTATCGCCGAAGTTCAAAAGGTTAATTTTGTGACATTGAGTATAATAGCACATATAGTTCATCCGGTAACAATCTATTTTCATTATGTTTTGTATAAATAAAATGGTCGAAATTTTTCCGATTCGTAGAAAATGCCGTCGCCTCTTTTCTCATTAAAACAATAAATTTGATTCATCCATTAGAATGGCGGTGCATTGTGAAATCCGCGTTATTTTCTAAATATTTGAGACAAAATCTAATTACGATAGGATTTTATTAGGCTACATTACCCGCTGAATCAAGGTTACAAATTAATTGAAATATCGTCAATAATACCCTCACTATCACATGATCTACGGTATATCATTATCGTATAAACTATTCATCAAGTTTAACTTTTATCATTGAAATTATTTCAATCAAACTTGATAATTACGTGTTAATATCATATCTATAACGTACTGAAAAATTTATCCCGCGTTACATAGAAAATGATAAACGCTAGCATTTAAATTAGTCATTTATCAATATTAATACGAAGTTTCGTTATATAAGGATTATAT
Source organism: Anisogramma anomala (assembly GCA_038502455.1). Classification (NCBI taxonomy): domain Eukaryota; kingdom Fungi; phylum Ascomycota; class Sordariomycetes; order Diaporthales; family Gnomoniaceae; genus Anisogramma; species Anisogramma anomala. Next base: position 43,181,280 of record JASMMZ010000001.1, on the reverse strand, counting down.
ATACTCAGTCATAATCCTAATACATACTCAAGTTTCCGAAGAAATTCCAACTGAATATACTTTAATTGCAACCGTTATATTAAAACCTTATAAATAATATAATATTAATATTCACTGGACTTGACCTGCGTATCAAACGAGTCCATATTATTCAGAAGTTGGAGGATGAGAACGATTTTTCGTTTATATATATTTCCAATCAGTTCAACTCTATTTATATCTATGTTTTGATTGCGTCGGTTAATATATACAATTCTTATATAAAACCGCCTCCAAGAGTTAGGTTTTTTCTGTCGACTATAATAAAGAAACGTACAGTCATCTCTTTTTATTAAACCTTATGAACCTGCATTAACAGGATAGCCGGGAGAATTTTTCAACCTCAATCAAAGTGATCCAAAAAGTAATAACCTAGGTAAGGCCCATCAGTTTACCTGGCTTAAAGCTTTTCTGTTGTTGTTAATATCGTTCGACATCTTTGGTTCTGACCTTAAGCGTAACAAGCGGGTAATTGACACTAGTTTTGAATTAAATAAGTCTATTAGGTTAGCCGACCATCATTAACACCGTCTTTTATCAAAGATATTGAAATTACATAAACCCCGTTACAATTGTATCCCCATTCAACTGCGGTACCGATATGGGGTCTGACGATTGCCATTCACAACGCATTTTCAAACCCAAAAGACGTAAGTCGTAAGTGAATTCGTAGTATTTTTCCAAAGTAACAAAATAATGAATACAACTTATACCTACCGTAATAATTGAATCTTCAATAATTAAAGAGATTTGAGAACGGAAATCAATTACACTTAACTGTTAAAAGCCAATTTTAACTGTCGGCCTGAAGGCAATAATGTTTCGAACCCAGTAGCAAATAACTTTGATGAGTCTTTATGACCTATAAACAATTTTTTAAACTCAATGAAAATCTTATTTACGCAATGAATTTTTTGAATGGGTTTTAGTATAATTAGGAAAATTTTATACCTATTATATTGCCATATACTTCTCAGTGTTATATCAAGTTACAATAACTTATATTATTAGCTGGGAAATGAAATTTTTACTCGTAAACAACGAATAGAGTCAATCTCCCATTTATATTTTATTTCATTTTAATATGAAATCGATGATTTAACGCGTTTCCGCCTAAGCAAAAGCTGATCTATCGAATTATATTCAGTTTTTTCGTTTCTGTTCGTTTTGAATTACGGGCGAACAATTATGATTAATTTTGAGGTAGGCTTTGAATGGTTGAATTTTCACAACTACTTGAAGGAAATAGAACGAAGAATAATAGGACGCGGTTTTGTCAGGGCGAAGGTCGACTGAGATGCTAGTACCGAAATTTAGTTTAGTTATTTCAATATGAAAACGATATGACATATATCATATCAAAAACGAAATATGTCAGCCTACATCGCCCGAGTTATGTAGGACGTATGTCTTAAAAAGTAAATGATTAGGCATTCGCCAACAACATATCCTTGCGGGTAGAGTCAAGATATAACTCGAAATGACTTATATCTGTAATCAATTCATCTATTATAAAGAGTATTTATGAAAGAAATAAATTTAAGGAAACGCTAATTATACTCTGTAGTTCAACCTAAAAAGATAATTCAAGTAAATATCAAATGGTATTAATAATTAAGGTGATACGAAAACCTAGAGAATTTTGTATTGTTTTTTCACTCAGGACTTAGATACAAAATCCGTCACGTGCCTTTCTACGTGACGCAGGCGAACCGCGACTGAACTGCGGCGGGACTAGATGGTACACATGAAACTTTTGTTACACACATAGCTACGTAACCTATAGATTCAATAGCTAATAGCCTGGGTCTATAACAGCCTATTGAAACGTTTATGAGGCTATTAAAGGTAGATGAAACCTATTTAATTGCCCCGCAAAACTTAAGGATAACAATTTCAAGGGTATTTTTCAGGTAGAGTCAATTTAAAAAAGGGTTTTTACCAATTTAGTTAAGTTTTTGACTGGAATATAAATTCCCTGTGACACAAGTTGGTGCCTTCACTGGTGAACAAAGAGAATTCTGCCATGCTGGTTGTCTTACTCCTACGATACTCTGAGTCTTTCTGTCATGTAACCGGGCCACACCTTTTTTGTAACCTGTATTAACTTTTTAGCAAAGGTTTCATCCTTTTTTATAGAGGATATTAAACAGTATTAGACTATCTTAAATGAAAGCTTTAGCTTAATCTCATTCCATATTATGATCCATCATTTTTCTTTCCAACGGTATTTAGCTATTCACAAACATTTATGGTCTAAAACTATGTTTTCTAATGTTTCGAACTGATAACTTGAGTCTTAAAACAATTAATCAACAACAGTATTAGGGACAGTCTCCAAAGAGTCCTAACCATATAATTAAACCTTTTAACTATATTACACGAATAATTTACCAAACTATTACGTACAAACAATCATCGACTAGAATTAAACCGCTTCTAAACACACTTTATGTATGAAAGAACGGATTACCTACGTAATATTGAATTTAATAAATATAATTAGTTAACGGAATGTTGTTGCCGTTACGCCTATTCATTTCAAACAAATCCTTCCCTAAAAGTGTCTTTGTTTTTACCTTACTAACAAACACTATATATACAAAGAACTTAATTACCGCGTTCCCCCCCTTCCCTTACTGGAACTAACATCGATATTGACAATAACTTGAGCTCTATCAACTCTAATTATGATATTAAGGGCTTATCCAATAAAGCTAGCCATTGACAAATGAAATTTTATACTTTTATTTCATCAGTTAAATGTTTCGACATTGAGTTAAGTTACTTAGTAGAAAATTCTACTATATTACGTTAATTACATAAAAGAAACGAAATTTAATCCGTTTCAAGAAAAGATACTTTGACGTTGTCTTTTAACATTAAAAATACCTCGCGAAAACCGTTATGGAAAGCTACTATGTTTGAAGCAACGATAGTCAAAATAATAAAACCAAAGCTTTTATAGTAATGTTGTGCATATACTATTTCAACTCAAACTCTACAAAAGCCGTCATCTCCAAAATTTCAAGTTTAACAAAACATCACAAATAGATTTACGGTTCTTTTAATGTTAGGTGGTTTTTTTACTACAAGTGGAGGTACAACCTTGTAATCTATAGTTAAATTCGTTATTTTCATGGAAGAAATTATAATATACTCATTCACGCGTTCGTTCCCCTTGATACACCCGATAATTACAACGAATAGGTCGCCTATGTCCATCTAATTCATAGACGACTTTTCAACCTCAGCATTTGATACGGCAACATCAATTACAATAATATTATTACGATCAAAGATATAACTTTTAACGTGAATAGTAACGAGGACCCGCCCGTTTGCGATAGCTAAAGAAATATTATTATAACCGACGTAAAAACCTTCCGCACTAATATTAAACAGCACGTTACCTAGGCTAGCTATTCTCAACTCTCTCGCCATAAAGAACTTAGCTTAAAACTGAAATGTAGCACGAATGGTCATAGCATTGGTACCTATCCACTATATTCCATGCAGCGCCGGAATACCTCTAGTGCTAAGGCCAATGTATACATTCACCTCACTGCAACAATGTTTTGGAATATTCGAATGGTACTTTTAACAACAAAAATATTAAGATCAAATTAATACTAAGCGTTCTCGAAGCCAGTAATTGAAACCTGAATAGATTTAATGGTAAGTTCGGCGTTTGATTCTTGAAGTGTGGGGGATACGTTATCAGACAGAAAAGGAATATATATATAAATATGTAGAAGTTACGTACCATCTAGTAATAAACGGCTTCCAAGCTTATGCTAGGATTACAAGTTTTTCCGTAATTATTAATTTTATCGGTAATTTATTGAGCATAACTTGAAAATAATCGACCCTTCAATTCATATAACGAAAAAAGACACTGCTTTTCGTTAGGGACTTGGGAAAAAAGAGGTTATTAAACATATTAAGCTATCCTTCTATTCTCAACCAATTCTAAACTACTAGCAACCTAACCGGAAACCCATTTTAAATGTCGAATATTCTGGCTAGGTTTTAAAAGGCTTCTCACTTTAACAAGATATTTATGGTACCCTAAAACTAATAATACACAACGCTTTGGAATTACCACTTACAAAATAGAAGTACGAAATTTACGATCAAGAAATTTGATGTATTATGAGTTTTTTCAAAGTATAAAACGCGAAATTACAAGATATAGTTGCTTGTCTACTAATTTTACGGATTATGAAAATTTTAAATACTTTATAGATGCCTGCCGACATTCCAAATAACAAATGAGTTGATTGGAATGACCATCTAAATGCCGTTTTTAATGAATTTGTTATAGAAAGGCTAATCATATACAACCAAACATACTATGACTACATAATTAAAATATTTTGAAAGGCTTTTCCTTTCCATCCCTTAAATTCGGGAATCATAGTTATCACAACTTTAATAAGAGATTTCTTTCAAATTTTTACCATTCATATTTATCTCAGTTTATCAATTCTGGCGAATAAATTTTTCAAAGTTATTGACGTTTTACACACGTCGACCTTGAAAACTCCTAGGACGCCTTCATTACCCGAAACTCTACATACACTTGTTTCATTCGTGCAATATGTAAAAACGATTATGTTCTTTTTAAAAATATTAGTATTAACGATGACATGATACTTTGGTTTTTTTTCGCTGCGAAATGTTTAGTAAATGATGATAATATTAAATAGTTCTGTAAAGGTATTTGGTTTTCCACTTATAAGCTGCTTACTTCCGCGTCGATTTATGGTATGGAAATTTTATTTTTTTGTCCCCCTTCGGCCGCGACATTGCCATCATCATTTGAACTCAAATAAATTTTTGAATTGGGTTACACTGTAGGTGCAATATCTTTACCGGAATCGCGATATTTGTAGGCGAACTATTTATCAGCGACTTCGTCAAAAAATACTTTGTAAGCTCTCATTCATTCTTGCACAAATTTGAAATAAGGTTTTAGTTGGCTTTATAATCAACCTTTCTTAAAGACAAAATAATAACATACTTTATCTTATAATTATCACAATTTATGTCCCTTAAAGTTATTACTTGAAAAGTAATAAATACAATATGGGTCTATACTAACGTAAAATAATTTCTAAATTATTATCAGTGATCAACGAGTTCCTTTGCGTTATTATTACCTATTGAGGTTCCAATTGAAACCAACCATTTTCAAAACATTGGTACGACTTTACTAGGGTAAAATAACGCGGAAACAACGTACTGTACCCTAGGACGGATATTAATATTCAACGCGTTAATTAAATCATTACAAGATACCTATTTTTATAGGAATTTCTGAATCATTCAATTAAAATTGCTTATTACTTTATCATCAACTAAAACTGAATAATTCAAATACTACTGTAATTAATATGCATCCATTTTCAATAACATAAAACTATTTGGTTGATTTCATATAAACTATATAATATTTGATTTTTTTGCTACGAAACTATCCGTAAGTACCGTAACTTTCGAATTTTTTCCCGTAACGTCATAAAATTCGAATTTACTGTAATAAAAGCGGCATTTTGATGCATGATAAATATCGTTAATGAATAAAGTTTCATTTCCAATTGATTTCAGGACAATGATAACGTTATACTTGTTTCAAAAATTTATAAACCTGACTAAATTTGAAATGAACTAAGTTTATTATATATAAAACACAGGAAAATACGAATGGTAGATTGCGGTATTGTCGAATTTATTCTTTTAAATGTAAAATATCCCCAATTTCACGTGAATCGATTTATTTGAACCAATTTTAACCTACTTTTGAATTAAAAACTGTGAGATTACAAGTCAATGATTATGTAAATTATGAATAGTAAAAGCTAAATTTAAAAGTAATTTAACGTTAATGATGATATACCAGATCAGAATTAGCTTTGAGTCAATTATTCTATATCAGTATTTTTTTTTAAAGCGATAGATATTATTTTAACGGATAGACCATTAATACTGAATGCCAAAATCGTTTTTTCTCTCTTTAAATATAGCGGGCCTCTACGTTTTCAAATCCAATTTTGATTAGGTTAAAAATGAAAATATGATTTTCTGGCCAATACAACAATATATATGATTCTAATATATTTAGATTTTATTCTTAAGCTGTTCACATTCTCCTCTTTACAGTTTTCAAGTACTCTTTAGGTTAACCAATATATATTCATAGTAATAGTAGATAAATTGATGTATAGATATTAGTTGTCATAAAAAGATACTTAACACATATTATTAAACTAGAGGTAATAGGCAGCTTCACAAGTGTTGGTTCAAATGACTCGTGGTGGCAGTATTCAAGTGATTACACGTGTGTTCAATGGCTGTAGTATATAGTTAATCCAAATTGATTAAGATAGCTAGTGGTAGCCAAAGGTATATTAATATATATGAGTCGAACGGCAGTGGTACGAAACTTAAGTAATATTGGTTAAAAAGGCTTACGGGTTAACATAAAAAGCGGGGAAGGAGGGGTGGAAAGGGGTGATTAGAGCGCTAACAGAGACGGGAGTATACCGGGGGTAATGTTATAGGCTGTTGCTTAGACTGGTAGCTATAAAGCATCTAGCCCTGGTTATTTCTATGCTCTTACGATGCTTTGAGTCGTCCTATCATATGACCGGGCCACCATCTTTCAGTAGCCTGTAGTAGCTCCTTAGTCGTATTTTATTAATCTTCTTTTCATCAGATATATTATACAATATCAGACCGTCTGAAGCAATAGCTTTGACTTAGTTTCTTAATTTGTTGTCGTCTAACCTCTGTAATTATTTTGGATTTGAAATCTTCCTCAACCGTCTACCACATTTCAACAATGTAATTTCCAAATAATTTACGCAATTTATATTCAAACATGCTAATGATGCGGGTGAACTCTTTGCCTGCATCTTAGTCAAAAATCTAGTAACCGACGAATATGAATAAGTATTTTTTAATTCAATCTTAATCAACATTTGTTACACAAAGATCCATATTATAACTCTTATAGCGAAGGTGCTGAAGGCTTGAATCTCCTTCATTCGTTTATAATCTTCTATTTCAACTTTTCGGATAGAATTTAAATTTGAATTTTGGTGAAACTCAAATATTTTGGCACAAAAAACTCAACGATTTATAAAGTGTAATGACATGGTAATCTAGTTTTAAGTCGCGCGACGTAGCTTTTTTTTTTGGCGCGCCTTGGTGATTATTGGTGTTTTTGTTTGTGGTCGAGATGCTGACCATTAATGATTTGATAATATTATGGAGAAACAATAAAGGTTGTGTAGGTGGATGAGTTGGTGTGAAAGAAGATGTTTTGTATCTGATGTCGAGTTGAAGGTTGTTTATCTTTATTATTGTAATTAAAGACCGTGGAATTGAATAGTTTGTCCAATAATGTTACCCATAATATAACTATCTTCGACGTTTCCCAACACGGCGATATTTAAGACTTGTAACGGTTCATTTTAAATATTCTCTTCAACAAAAATTGAGTAAGAAGTTTTGATATTTTATCGATGAATATTCTATCGTTTCTTTCAAATTACTGTAAAGACTGAAATAGCCCGAAAGTCTTCCTTACTTATTACCGTAAAAGTTGATGCAGTATTAAAAGATCTTCGCAAAAGTCTTTCCTTTTCATTACGATTAACTAGAATATGATCGAAATATATAATTTTCTTTTGCCCAGTCAACATGTTCTCACTCTATTACACAGTACTCAGTGTTGATAAGCTTTGCCAGTAATAAGTCTTTAGATGTTGCAACGTTGTCGATTCGGATATTCGTTCAAGTGGTAGTAGTATTACATGGTGACATGGTGGATTTATTGTTTTGACAGACAGCTAGCCGGTCCGCCGACTAATTTTTATGGTCAATTGCTTCGCTCGTGCCTTAGTCGTAATTAGGAACATGCTGGACTTGACTTTACCGTCAATACAGTTAACTCACAAAACAATACACTCAACTTTTATTCAGTATATGCAACTTACTCAACAATACAGTTGACTTACTTCTCTGAAATTACTACTGTTCTAACACTTATGGTTTATATAAAGTCGTGATATAATTGTCCAGGGTTCGTTATTCAAAGTATTTTGAAGTATTCAAAACAAAAATTATAACAAAAATAATAAATTCAATAACGTAACCTTTCCAACAGAAACCAATTAATTTAATGTTCATGTTTTTGATATTATTCAAACGAATTAAGGATCTGTTGAAGTTAAAATATTGACTTTCATTAAATTTTATAATCGGGTTATTCTTCCCGAACTTCGAGTTTTGAATCGTACGATATTCTATTGCAACAAGTATAGATATTTCTAAGTCTCTAATTCTAGGAACCCCAACTTAACCTCAAGAGTCCCGGCGTTATCGAAACATACGACGGACCCGCCACGTTTGAAAAGGTTGACACTCACACGACGGTCAGGGCGCCTACAATTCCAATATCTCGCGTAACAGAGTATAAAGCCTTCAACAACATATGAGCTAGCACGAAAATGGCGAAAACTTACGTAGCTGGAGCATCAACTACCATAGATGCCTCGACTATAATTTAAAAAAACACGATAGTTCTGATGTTGAAATCGTTACGATTATGTGTAAATCTGAGTCTCTATCACTCCTAAGCGCTTTTATCGATTAGTAAATTATGTCAATTTCATCAAATTCAGGCGAATCAAGAAACTCGAACTTTATTCTTTATTTGAGTTCGACTAATCTTCACGTAATAATATATTTAGTAAATCCATGCTCAAGATAAATATAACACTTAGACGTTATAGAACTTCGGGAAAGACTACAGAGTGTATGATCACCTGTGTAAATGCAGGAAAAAAAACTATTCAATATCAAGTTTTACTTATGGGTTACGATACAAAAACGTCTATGTTACTAACCCATTAAATCTTGGGTTCGGTAAAAGGGATCATGGTGAAATATTGATATAAATTCAACCAAATTACCTTTTTTCTTTCTCGTCCGAAGTTGGGTCGAATCCATTCGTATATGAGAAGGCCGGCGCGAGTTGTTTTACAACTAGGATCCGGGTCATGTGCTACTTTAAAAAAACGCTTTACTCACCGTAATATAAACTCGGTCAAATACTGGGAGAGAGTTTTTGTAGTGCAATATGTACGAAATCAATATAATGAATACTTAACGGGTTCAATTTACTTACAAAATGTTAAAAAAGATTTTTAACTTAGTTTCCGAATCTCAAAAAATCATTAATAAGTAATTTAACCTCATATACAACCGGAGAGAACTAATCCTTGACAATAGACCCAAAGAGAACATTTTAAATATTTCTTGTTTTGCGATAAATGTTTATTTCAACGACGAAGTATAATTTTTATGTACTATTCAGGATAATCTTGCACATTACTTTGACTAATATCACTTGGGCTACCACAATGAAATAATCCAGCCTCAAGTTATATTATGACCGAAAAGTATTATTGATAAATACTTTTATATGTAGATTCCATAGTGAACGAATAATATGTATTAACGCACCGAAAACCAGTTTACCGAGTTATAGCTACCTAATAGTTATTAATATAGCCTCTTTACCAACCTCAGCAGAAAATACGAACGAGACCGTTATATATACGTAGGCAAACACCTCCGTTATATTATACGTTAGAGCCGCATTCACACTCGATAATCCAATTATAACATATGTTAAGGTTATGGAATTTAAAACTTTTGAATTTGATTGTCTTCTTTATTATATACGGAAAAAAAAAATATACACACGCGACGCCAAATCTGTCGACCGTATAAATTTCAATGTGAAGATGTAACAAGCACATGTCGATTTATTAATAATAAAATTCTACCTAACCTTCAACCTCTCAGGGATTCATAAAATGATTAGTTAACCCAATTATTTATTTCTGCCTCGATTCCAATCACTTACAATAGATAGCTATATAGTTTTCTACACGAGTAAATGAAGTCATATGTTACGCAAGGATATTTTCAAGAAATTTCCTGCTGGTACCGGTATTGTAAACAATTCTTTGTATAATTAAAATTTGTTCGAATACACACTCCGTTGAAATAACGATAGATTTAACGAAAAGAGACTTCGTAATAATATAGACGTTGGAAGTAAATCGATCGGATCCTAGAATATGATACTTTTTTTCATTAAAAACGAATTTGAAATCTATAATGAGGCTCATTCGCATGTCTTATAATTAATTCCATAGGTTAGTTACTTTAAAATGGTTTGACAATAATCTAAATTATTAATAATATCGAAATTAGTCGATATGAACTCACTATAACCTCTTTTATACTGGTTAAGTGTTTTTTTTTTCGGTATATCCGAAAGGTTTTCAACCTATTATAGTTTTTTCAGTTTTTCAAAAATTTATCATCCGACGCACAATCAGCGGTGAATGAACCGGGAAACCCCTCAGCCGATTTTCTTCCGAATTTATCACATTTTTTAATGAGAATATTGAATCTTTTCTAATGAGTAATAAAGTCGCATTATTTTTTTCAGGCGACATGTAACAAGCTTTTGACGACTAATTCTACAATTGCACTAGACGAAACACATGAAGATAAAGGTTTAGTTGAAATTTACTTGTGGTAATGTGAAACTATGATAAAAAAGTATAATATAAGCCTGATATCAAATATAGATTACCGTGTTTATTTGATTTTACAGGGGAAAAAATACGTTTCTGATTAAATTGCAGACCGGGGTATTTCGGCGAGAAATTCAAGGGATGGATGGCAGATTTGTATTGTCGTTGTTCTAGTCTAGTTGTTGTCTATGGGTACCCCTTCATTTTCCAGTTATCTCTTTCATGACGTCGGGTAGCTATTTCGCTAATATAATTTATATTTGGCATTCACACCAATTCTTCGTGCTACCATTTATCTCGTAATTAATGCATTGCTGAATCCCTCAAGCTATATGAAACTAGAGTGAAAACTAAGCAAACTGAATATGAATTAAGTTTTACATTAATTGTTGATTCGGGGTGAAGTGATTAAATAGACTAATAAGAATAATATAAATAAGAAAAATCAAAATGATAAAGGAAGTGAAATAAAAAGTTGAAACAAACAAAGAATTAAGGAAACTTTACAATAAACTTTACAATGATCTTTTAAGTTTTCACTTCTGTTAACTTTAACTTTAACTTTGCAACTTTCCCGTTAACAATCTTTTACTTTATAGTCAACTAAGGTTAATATTGTTATTTCATCGTAGCTTATTTTAATTGGCGGCATTATTATTATCATCAAAGTTTCTGACGCAAGGTCCACATACTTTTCACATGTCCTGAACTATATCTTTTCCTTCGATCTTTTCTTCTCTTATCGTTTTCCTCTGAATATATGACTTTAACTAATTGATGTAAATTTTCCTTTTTTTCTTCTTGGGGGTGAGGTTAACAATCTAAAGGGAAAATCGGTCATGCGATTTCATTTACCTAACATGGTCCTATCCATCGGAACTAGAAGATGGGAGTCCGAATGTCATTTAAGTTTTTACTTTTACTAACCAGAAACCGTTTTAACTTAATATTACCAGTTTTCAGCTATTTCAACACACCTAATTGCCGACTTGGAACCCATGGCCGTTATTAAGGTTATTATTAGATTCAATCCATCGCTTTACCTACTTGTTGGCTAACTGATAATGTGAATTATTACCTCAACTGATGAATTTGTTATAAATTTCCTCTTCTTAGCCTACAATTCATTAAACATTACTGCTTATTGATTACAGTCGAGATGTAATACTATTCTCATAATAGCAGCCCCCGAGGGTTTTAATAGCTAGCTTGATATGATAGTTCAGGGTATGTATGATAATTTTATTACAAGCCTATTGTTATTGGCCGTCATAATATTGGAAAACACAATAAGACACTCTTCGGACTGCATTTATTCACGTTCATAACCTCATTTATTTCTCACATTCTGAAATAACTTTACCAGCCCCGTAATAAATTCTAATTACGGGGTACAATACGTTGGTACAATCAATATATTCTTACATTCTTTATAAAGGAATTTTATGGACCTAAGACTTATTAAATTTTTATATTGTCTGGGTAATATTCTTCTCGTTAGCTAAAAATATCCGTAATTGGCTTTTAAATTCGGTAAATACTTTTTCATGTTCGTTAAGATGAGAAGAAAAAAAATAAAAACTGCGAAAACTAATCGACTACAAAATGTAAATTAGTATTTATACCGGCTTCTTTGAGTTTAATTTTGTCTACAAAATAAATTCCTATAATATCACATGGTCTTACGACTTCAATAGGTACGAAGTTTGAGTTAATTAGGCTGTTAATGCTAGATGAGGCGTATGGTTTACATGTTTCAACTTATTCCTTATTGTTGATGTAACATATGGGCTATCATGGTATTCTCTTTAATTTGTAAAGTGCTAAAAGTAATGGCGAAAGACTCGTAAAGATCGTGTGTTCACTTTGAAAACAAATATACCGCGTTTTTTTTTTTTTACGAAAACAAAGTATCCTTTACGAAGTGTTCTCCTAAATGATACTATGTCATGGATATAGAATTAAAGTAAATAGCGCTTTACTTTCCTTCTTATTTATACCTGCATGTCCTTGATTATGTCATAATATCCTATCACATATCTCACATTATTACTATATCCGTTTGTTTTATCGATATATATGGTTACCATTGTCACCCCTCGAGCTCGTCATATTAGTCCTGGACTTAGTACTTCTATAGGTAAGAGAATTCCCGTTCATGGGTCTTTTAACCTCGTTGGTCTTATGAGTACGTACTTTTTCACTACCCATGGTTATTGTCTTGTATCTACCCATAAAAGATTGAAAGTTGGCCTTAAAAGCCTTGAGGTTACATCCGAGATCTTTATTACTTTGTTTAAGTTGAGTAGATAAACGATTCTCGTATCGAATATTCCCAATATATATGCCTATCACGTGATTCTCTCCGTGGGTATTATCGAACTCGTTAGTGATAAAATGAATTTCGTATAGTTAATATAAATCATTATAGGGAAATGCGATCTTATGAATTATGATTTCACTTCTTTTGGGTATTTTACTACAGCTAATTCTTTTCTTTCGCCATTGATTTACCATGTCTCGGCATTAGTTTATTGATAATGTTAATATCTGTTGGCAATTTATTTCTCTTGAAAGTGATTTTACTGATACCTACACCAGATATAACCGTTATGAAGTGATATCATAACGCGCGATCCGGAGCTATCGTAAAGTTTTATTTAATAGCCAGGTATATGATAATAAAAGCTTCGGTATACTCTTTTCTCCACTTAAAGTTTTTAAAAACCCATAATATGTGATTTAAAACCTTTCCTGTTGAGGTTATTGTTGCCAAATTTTCATACACAATATCTTTAAAATCTTTATCTATAACTCTTTGCCAGGTATGTAACTCGCGTCGTATCACGTAAGGTGAAGGAATTCGTTTAATATTTTTAACAAGGTAAGATGATTCTCAGATTTCGTTCATATTTCGATTTTTTTCCGGTGTTTTTACGACGATTGAATTTGTCCTCATAATAATTCAAAGCCTAACGAATAATTATAGCTTTCGAATAACACAGTTTTGTACAGATTAAGGCCAATTTTTCCGAAGACGAGACCATGAAAATATTATTATTGAAGGAAATTGAATATTGCGCCAAATTTATTTTATAAAGTATTTTATTCGTTGATATATACATCGTAAGCCGTTTTCCAGGTATGGTTGTACTCCATCAGTGCAGGTAATGCTAATCCACTAGTTCTTACATCTGTTCGTTCATTGTTAACAGCGTTTTTTGTTAAAGTTATCGTCGTTCTTGGAATTAGAGTAATATATTTCATCAATTTTTATGTTATTTTCGTTTTTTTATATCTACTTATTCAACTTAATATTACAAAGTACATAATAGGTACATTATTTTGCTGTTATTCCCTAAGGCTTAATCCATAGAAAATATTTTATTTTCGGTGTAATCAATGACATCTTATATTCGTGTTTAGGTATAACAGATATGCTACAATATCTGTTCACCGCGTCGCCTTAAAATAATATCATGGTCGCTTTAAAGGTTGGTGTCAAAAGCTTTGTCCCATAAGTACGTTAGTCATTACAGTTTGATTGTGTAAGTGTAAATTTAAATATAATTATAAAAGAATCGATATTTATCAATTTTACTCGGTAGGTAACGTATGTACGGTCCCTATTCTAACTTACCTGGTATGCAAAGTCACTTTACCTCTATCGTTAACTGAAATATTTGTACGAAAGCGACCTCGTCTTTTAAGTACCTGGGTTATTCTAGTCTAAACGACAGGTTATTTGGCTCTAGTTCGATGGAACAAGTAACGATGTGAGTTACTCGTATATAGCTTAAACCTAAGACTAATATATCTCTGCAGGTGTATGTCAGTATCTTATTAAATACTAATTCCCCTCCTTTTTTCTTGCACAAATGTAGGTATTTCTAGTTAGCGAATTCTTCTGTCTCATTCGGTCTGCTTATATATCCAACATCGATGCAGGAAATCTTGAACCATCTTTTAATAATATCTCATAGAGTATAATTTATTTTTTTCTATTTATGACAGCGTTTGATATATCTGTAGAGGTTATGCTTTTGTACTATTAATACTCGATTCATTTCGTCGTACACTGTCAAACTGGTAATAATAATGGGGAAAGTTTATGATACTTTTCCTTTATTATTTTTCATCTCTTCCCATTATCGTTGGTATTCTTATACTGATACGCATAAAGATACCTTCCGGTTTTTTTTAACTATTCATGCATGTAGCGACAAAATATTATCGTCTTCACCCATTAATCCCTAATCATTTCTTCCATTTCAATCGAAAATTGATAGTTTAACATGTAATAGTGGTGGTGCAAATTAATTGGAAAGTTCTATCTTTCCTTTTCCTTCCAAACTCCGTACGTACACCCGCGAAACGTGTTAACGTAACAAACCCTTAATCATATTAAGATATTTTCCAGTAAGAAACCCCTTTACCTCGCCAAACCCAATAACTATTCTCGATGTTCTCTATACTTATTCATTCTTGTTCTTAATAGTAGCTGTTGTTTTCGTTTCGTCCTCATATATCAATATCTTTGATACTTGTATTTATATCTTCCTTGTTAGTATACGTCTCATCCTCGTTTATATATGCATTATTCTCATTAGCATCGGATATAATTATGATATCACCAAAACGAATTCGTTTGTAAGCACTAACATCTTTTAAGGCTTTCGGCTTCCGAGTAGTCCCTCCAAGTTGCAAGTGACGCCTCAGTTTGGGAGTCTCTCTTGCTGGTACTTCGTGTATTTTGCGAAGTCAATAAGTTCATTCAATTTTCCAAATCATTTTACAAACTTTTTATCTAGGATCGAGTCCTTGTAATCGTTGCTGTTGTTTTCGTTATTTAAGTCTTACTCTGAGGTTCGTCCCTTACTGCTCGTATTTAACTTATCCGACGAGTATCGGTTCTTATTCGAAAGACGATCCATAAAAGTCGACTAAGTGTTAAGATATAATAACTAAATATTTACCATAGCCTACACGCGTAAAAACATGCTTAATATAATTTTTAATACCTGAATAATGAGAAAGTGAGATATAACTTGATAACATGTCATATAAGGAATAGTATACTATACAAAATACGTAAACCAAAAAAACAGAGTTACTGATACTAAGGGAGGCGGGGGAGAATAAAAGTTAACAATGTTGTACTGTTTTCATCAGCTATTGTTATTATTATAAGCGGATTCGTCGTCTAAATAGTAACTTTGAAGCGGTTCGTTCTATCTTGTGAAACAAATTTAACGAGAAAACCGTTGTCTACTTAACATCGACTGAAAAAAATATTAAAATTATAGCCATAAATATACCCGAGCTAGTTTTTTTTTTATACGAGGGATCTCGTGGTGGTTCAAGAATGTCATTACTGTTGTATACATAAATTCTATAACCATTCGTTTATTTCTCGCAATTTCTTTATTTATTTTCGCGCGGCGCACGGTAACGAAGCCACACATGTTCAACCCTTATTTACGTAAGATAGCACAGCAATCAAACAGGTTTTCGAAGGTAATTTCTGGGTAGATTTCTCCTACAGTATCCCAGAAGTTAAAATATATTTTCAAGCGGCCTGAAAATGCTCAAATTCTTACATTATCCTTTATTTTTATCGTTATATTTTCTTCGTACTTCTTTTCCATAGCGGTAAGAAACTGCAAAATCCCTTTACGAACCATTTTTCTATCGTTTTAAGTTCCTGACGATATGGTTTAAGAATACTATACTGGAGTGTAAAAGGATTACGGCCTCGTACCAAGGGTAAAGAAACCTGATTCGTCGTTTTCGGTACGAGTATGTGGGTTTTTACATCTTTTAGTTCGAAAGCTATGGTGTGTAACATATAATAAGGGCATAATATACACATTTTATCTCACAATCTTTCTATCTATCCTTTCATTTTTATGAATACGTCGGTGGTCTACACTATCAAGTTAGTCGTTTTCGTAAGCATATTAACGCGCTCTAAGCTTGATCCTGGAGTATAATAAACTATTTCCCAATATTATCTAGTTTACCAAATTCGAAGATTTAGTTTGATAAATATCTAAAAAAAAAAAAAAAGGAATAACGCTTGGTTCAATTCATTAATACCATAAATAATATATCGTACATTTTCGCGGTTCTTTTGCCACTCATTTTTAGGGTTCTCTGGAATTATTGTCTTTCCTACTAGATGATCACGTATCTCACAAATTGTAAAGTATTGCTATAACGAGTAAGGATAGTTGTAAAATATTTGAGATGTGTTACAAATAATTCGGAATCTAAAATATATTTGTACATTATTTTAAGTTTTTAACTGCTATTTATTACTTATACTATCTCCGTGTCAATATAAACCGGTGTTCGAATACTTCGCGAATCCACATCAATTGCCTAATGAGTGAATTTTAAAATAGGCATAATGTCAATTTTGATATCTATAAGAGTTTTATGGCTTATAAACAGTGTTTTCTCGAATTCCCTTAAGTTATTAACCTGCGTGTTGTTAGGGCTTTGGATAGTTGCAACGGTGTCAATTCGAATCGTGGTCAAAGTAATAGCAGTATTGCGTTGATCACTTGTGAGATGTATTATTTTAGGGTTGTCAAACCGCTAGCAAGTCTAAACGATAATTTATATGGGTAATTGCTTGACTTGTGCCCTAGTGTTAAGTATAGCGTACTGTACTCGAATTATACTCAATACGGTAAGTCTATAAATAATAAACTCAACTTGTACTACGGTTAACTTGACTGTAAGTAAATTTGACCTACTGCACTGCATACAGTACTATTCCAACACTGGCGGCATTCTTTTAGTATATACGTGCATTCCAGTATAGTTAACTAATGTTGTTCGGATAGCGTTTAATAGAAATCGTATTAACTTATTAAACCACTATTAATTTCAATTAACTTTTATACTGAATTGTACACAATTTCATAAAAATTGACCATATTCGACCTTCATTGCTCCGTCGCTCCGTGGTCTTAGTTTATCAACTTCAACAAAAAGTTCTATTTCCACTGCCTTTTTCCAGCCTCCACTTCAGCAGTGCCAATTAAATAGATCGCCATTATTAATTCCTCCACTTTCCTGGCAGTTTTACAGTTTTCAAACACATCTGTAACCACCGTCACGTGCTTTATACATTCCGGGAGTCCTATTAACGTAGCCCTCGATACGTATGATTAGCCTATTGTTGTCTGCAAACCTTTTGAGAGTCTTATTAGGTCATGCCTTCGTTATAAAGATAACGGGATTGTTTCTTCCGTTAATCTACAGGAATTCCTCAATTTACCTCCCTTCGTAGGCATTACAGGGTATTATTACGTCGATTATCAGGCTTTTTTCGCTGGTTCTACTGAGCTTCAAAAGGAATTTGAATAGGCTCCTCAAATAGGTACAGAATATGACCGGAATAGGTAAAATCATCAATTGCCTAGTAATAAGGTTAAGGGATTCCCACAATTCTATGACTACGTTAAAACCTGCCATTATGTTATAAACCTCCAAAATCAACACGCTTCTTGTAATCCTTTTACAATTGATGGAGGGTTAGTGGATTAGGTTGCCAATGATGTTAAACCGGTTTTCTCGCCTATCTTCGTTGACGATGATTATCAGGAAACCGATTTGAAAAGGAAAATCGGTGTTATTTAAAAAGAACCTATGCGTCAATATTATCAATTTGGCTTTTAACAGGTAGATTATAATAATATTAATACCGCGGTTCAGATCTCGCATCAACTACTCCAGCCTTTCATTCAGCCGGTCAAAGTCTTTATCCGTTAGCTTTTATAATTTTGCCGCGATGGATAAGTCGTATAATGCCACAAATCTAGCCGTTTCCTTGAATAAGGTATCGTTAATTCATATACCTACCTCCCCTAAGTCCTTTTTCTACGTTATAAACAAGAATGAGTCGTATGTTAAAACCTTTATTGCTGCCTGCAATATAGAGAGAAATCAATAAGTTCAAGACTAAAAGACGTGTGTTTTAGCTAATATATATAATAGCTTAATACATCTTATTACCTTCATTAAAGGGGAGATAATATGTAGTTGCTATAGCAACTCTAATAGAACTATTCGTTATAAAACCTTTTTGTATTTCACGTAGGCAGACGTTATATTACGGCAATTAAACGTAAATTTACCTTTAATTTTAACTGATCAACTTACTGCTATAATGACATCCAAATGTTTAATAATCCTTTAAATCATTAGCGACTACGTAAGAATTCAATACTTACCTATACAGTCATAACCCTAAGCGTGTAGGCAAGACTTCTCGTACGGCTGCCCCGTGGTTTTGCCCTTAACCTCGTGGATAATCCGCGTCTTATAAATCGTAACGTTTGGATTATAAATGTTTAAATCGGGTTTAAACACGAATTATAGAATCCCTAGAGTTAATAGGCCGTTAATATCGACCTTATCGTTTTTCTTAAAGTTTACCCGAGGTTTTAATGGTTCTTTGTTCTCGGAGTTTTGGTATTAAGTTTTCCTTATCCTTCTTTTTCCTACTTATCAAAGTAGTATTATGAATACAGCCCGTAGTGTATTACCTCTCTTTAATATTACTTTTCTTCGAGGGTTGTCCACGCCGGCATCGTTCTATCGACTTGTCGATAACAGGTGGAAAAGGATCGTATTAGCTCTGTTGCTTGGATGAAGAGTTTTCGTCGGTAATATCCCTAATATATGGCTTGATTTAATTAATTCGTAAAGATATAGTACCTTTAGTAGTTTTGATAACTACTTTGAAGTTTAAGATACTTATTTTCTAATATGGGCCTTCTAATTGACCCGGCTCCCACTGTATAAGAACTTTACTATACAATGGAAAAGTAAGTACATTAGTTGTTATAAGGCTGTTCCTATTATTGGGGGTATTATTAACCTGACGGCGTGTTGATTCTTTTTGTAATTCCCTTCAAGCTTTGCCGTAAGCTTTCATACGTTTTTAAATACTTACCGAAAGCGGAGATTTACTCGGTAGCCATGATGACGCTCCAAAAACCAATAACTTTAGCACTAATCCGTTAACGCCTTTAGTATGGTTTAGGCTCTTTACTACTATTTATGAGCGTGTCTCCGGATTCGTAAAGCTTTTAATTTCCAACCTAATGATATTATACACTCGGCGAAATAGTAGGTGTACCTTGTTAACATTTCCAATGCTTTAATAGGTTTTTACAGGTACCTATTTACATTGGATACCTATTTTTTTTTAAACCTCCGCCGCCATAAAGTAGGTATCGAGATATTGTAGAAGTCGACATTGGTTAGACCTAGGTATGGATTAAGCTACAGTACTCTTAGTCGTTCCCACGTATTCTTTTCCGAAAAATACTTCCAAAAGTAAGTAATGTAAAAAAAAGTTGTAAAATTTCCGACGCAAAGATTATGCTTATTATCTAAGTAAAAGAAATTAACTAAAATCTCGTAATTAAATTCTTTATTGTCTTTTCATATAAACTTCAATCTCGGGGGGGTTGTGCATACGTTTGGTAGTGGTAATAAAGTCTTTTAATATCTTTGATGGTATATTATTACATATCTTTATATCCTAGGGACTTGAGGACTTTGTATAACCTTTTAAAGGCTAGGTGGTTAAAACTTTGGTGTAACTAACGTATTCCTAGCTCCGTTATATTTAATACCATTTCTTTCGCGCCTTAAAGATAAACTAATAAGTATACCTATTCAAAGGTGAAAAGAGCCCTTTAGTAGTTCTTAATCAATTAGTCTACATTAACATCGTCATTAGAATCTAGAGTTTTTATATCCATTAATTAAAGGAGGAAAAGGGTAAGTGACTTATGGATGTAATACTTAATTACTATTACAACAATTTAAACTACCGCTATCCTTGGTAACTATAGTTATTGGCCTAGTTTAAAGCCAAATTTGGATTTACTAATATCGTAACAGTTCATCCCAGTGACTATAATAATTTCTCTCCATAATACCAAATATTATGAATAGCCTCATATTAAGTACCTTACAGCCTTTATATATAGTATAATACCATAACACGTGTAATACGCTAAACGACCGGGAAGGTTAAAAGGAAGTCCGTTAATTAGCTCATTCCCTTCGAAGTTTGCGATTTGATTTATATTGTCCCGTTTAAAAGTAATTGGGTACTGGATATAGTACATTACCTTTCTGTTAATTCGCATGGCGAGTAAGTGCCCAGTTAACCAATAGTTAGATTTGCTATAAATTCAATATTTCTTGCCACTAATACGATGATAGTTCTTACGGTTAGCAGGTCAGCCTCAGTCTTAGATTTATTGTCGCCAAGAAGGCTATTGCTTCTAGTTTGTGTTCAATATGCCAGACCTTAAGCGTTAAGGGCGCCTATAGCCGTATATACAATCGAAGTAATTCACTACCGTAAGGTATTCTTTATCCACGTTAGGGGAGTTGACGGATTATAGGTATATACAAAGCAAGTTTGGCGTACGTGCTATCACAATATCAAACGAGAAATGCAACTAGCTAAAAAATCCTTTGAAGGGCACATCTGTACGCTGTAGTGTATATTCGAACTCGTTAACAACCAAAAGTAATCCACGGTCCTACTCGCGAAGTATGTCCTCACTAGTATAGGCTTTCCACATTACTTTTTGGCATATTACTAACTTATGAATCCTCTAGTTCAGTATATAAATTGGTATTTCCCACTTTTTCCTCTTTTCTATCATCTTTTACTACCTTGTTGTAGTACAATTGATGTAGTATTACCCTAGGTGAACGTCTTATTCGAAATGATCCTTCATTCTGTCATAGATTTTATGAAATGTAATTGCTTGGGTAAGGAAGGTTAGGTAATAATCTTTAGCGTGCCTTATAAGGATTCCGGAAACTAGTAAGTAAAAACCTGGAGGGGGAACCTCCATTTACTTATAGATGTTTAGGAAAGGTATTATCTTAGTATTAAGGAGGTTGTAGGGTCTCTTATACTTTTTTACGTCGTTCCAAATTTTAGTGAAGTCCGTAAGGAGTTTGTAGTTAATGTTGATCAAGTTGATATTTTTTAAAGGAAAGTCGCTATGATCATTCCTGTTTTAATTGATATTTCCTAGAAATTCAAGTTTTGGAGCTTCTGAGGCACAATATTAAGGGTAATAGCCTGTCGTTTAGCTCGAGTTGTAACGTCCCATAATAAGACATATAGTAGGCTTTCACGTGTAGGCAAACCTGTCGTAAGATAGGTTTTGAAGCGTTTGACTATTTTGAATGAAATGATATAGGGGTGGGAGGACATAAAGGTTTCAAAAGACTTAATAATCTTACTTAATTGATCAGTATAAAACACCGATGTTGATATCTCCTACCATATTAGTTACTGTTACTTTACGCATTTTGCCACCGCCAAAGACTTACTCCACGTTATTACATGGAGGCGCCGGGCTGTCAAACAGGTTAATAGGTTATTCACCGCTTGAGTGTAAAGAGGCTTCACTTAGCTAAGGGTAAAGAAGAGGTCCCCTAGATGGCATGTAAAGGCGGTTAGCGTCATTAACACAACTTTCCTTAGGGTATAGGTTTCAAGAGTATTCCTAAAGCTAAGATAAGTCGAAGAGGTTTTATACTAGCCTTATATGGCCTTATGTTTATATAAAAATTCCTTACCGCTAAAGTTTTTCCTTAATCTTTATTTATCCCTTTTTTTAAATTAAAGTCCACATATTAATGGTAAAGTCGTTCCAAAGTTTAAGGAAGTTGTTAAAGGCGTGGTTATGATAGGTATTATTGTTATGCTTAACTATTTAGTAGCCGGCGAAGTTGGTTAGGTATTTTTCTGTTGAGTGCTCGTTAATATTTTTCCTCTGAAGGTTTTCGTCATATAGCTTCATGACAACGGATCCCAAGGCGTCAATATTTTTTTACATCTCTTGTGTACGTGTCATCTTAAGGTTTAGGGTGATGTAAGATTTAGTGGACGAATGACTTGTTAATTTGTGGCGTAGGGAATTGGTGTTTTGATGTAAAGTCGCGTAGGAACTTGACGATTTATCGTGGGGTCGCGTGGCGAATCTTGCTCGGCGCGAATTATCCATTTTAAATATTTACGCTTGAAAAAGCTATCTTGGCGATTGAATTAACATAGGGAAGTAAAAATA
The DNA here is from genome assembly GCA_038502455.1 of Anisogramma anomala. Classification (NCBI taxonomy): domain Eukaryota; kingdom Fungi; phylum Ascomycota; class Sordariomycetes; order Diaporthales; family Gnomoniaceae; genus Anisogramma; species Anisogramma anomala. The sequence continues at coordinate 43,158,485 of JASMMZ010000001.1, read as the reverse complement.
TTCAATTAGTGGACAAGGTTTGGTGTGAAGGGTAAGGTCAAAAGTCGTTTGTTGTTAATAAAAGGCGAAGGTTAAAAGTTATTTGGTAAAAGGAATCATCCATTTTTCTGCAGTAGTGATACCCGTAGTAACACTAACTTAGACGTTTGACAACTTGTTGAATTTTAATATTTTAACAGTTAATCTCAACGTTTTTAAAAAATATATGGTAAATATTTCTTAGTGTTTTCAATAGCGATACCATCGTTACCTATGGTTTTCTGTGACGACTAGCGCAGCCCAATGGTCTTCCTTACGTACTTCCGTAAAAATTGATACAGTAGTAAGGACCCTTCGTAAAAATCTTTTCTCTACTCTAAAGTTAACGTAAAGCGTAACAATCTGAATATAGCTTCTTCTTCTACTTAGCTAATCTGTGCTTAACCCAATAGGCACTAATTAGTATTAGTAAGGTCTTAGATATTTACAACGTTGTCAATTCAAATTTTGGTCGAAGTAACAGTAGTATTGCATGGGTCAAGTAGTGGATGTATTGTTTCAGGATTGGCAAACCGGTAGCCTGTCTGCACTGTAACTTGTATGGCCAATTGTTTAGCCCATGCTCAAGTATTAAGTAAAGCGTACTACACTTAACTTACACCCAATGCGATAAGTCCACAAACAATACACTCAACTTGAAGTACAGTGAACTTTACTATACGTAAAGTTGACCTACTACACTACATGAAGTACTATTTGAACACTGTCTATTTATAATTACATCAGTTCTATTATATATGTAGCCTTAACGAATAATAATTTTATCGAATATTATTAGGCAATATGATTTTGGTAATGATTATTGTAAATTAAAAAGGATTATCATTCCTGCTATAACCCATAATTTTTAAGTTCAACGTCTCAAGCACAACATCCTAAATAGCTTTATCACTATATATTCCGTTTCCATTAATAAATATTTTGAATACCAAACGATTTGTTACTCTCGTCAGTAATATGGTATCTCTTTTCCATCCATCGTCTGTTTAGTATATAATAAACTGGGTTCTTAATTATTTTCATAATATATAAGAGCATCGTACATCGAGGTTATCTCACTTCTATTCGTACTCAACTAGCAACTCATAAGGGCGACGTTTGAGTAAGTTTTCTTTATCTGCCAAACCATCATTCATATGAATTATATTGTATTGAAACCAAGTTGTAAAAAGGTATTTGAACGTGTCCCATTCTCTAGTTCCTTTTCTGATATATTTTTGTTGCAAAGAACGGCTTCCCCCTTCAATACGTTTTTAAAGTAACTAATACTCCATTAGTTAAGGAGTATGTAGTCTGGAAGTTGTGTTTCCACTGCAATATCCACGTTCTCAATTTAATCTTTCGCGTTCTCGCCATACCATCTTGCTAATATCCTCGTGATATTTATCTTTAAAGGTATGGTAATTGTAGTTATGGCATTTGATTGTTTATTTTCTACAGCCAGTTGATATTGGTATGCTTATAAAACATTACAACTTCTTAACGTAGTTTTTCCATTAAGTAGTCGTGTTTCTAGCCTTCGTTTTACGAATTTGAACAATCTGTCCTCAACTTGTTTCTCCAGACTAATTTCATCCTGTTTCTCTATTTATTAGCTTCAGCTCACTCGGTCTCGCGGTCTTTATTCTCGTTATCTCTCTCGTTGCACACGTTATCGTATTACCCGGACTCGTTCTTGTTTCTTGTTTTCCCATTATTATTTCTATTCTACTTTAGTCCTCTTTGCGTGCGTACTCGTTCTCTTTACATTCGTTTTCGTTGACTCTGACTACAAATCCATGAGATTTATAAGGTAAGTTGACGTCTATACCAGGTTACCAGATAATTACATTACAAAACGGGGTATTTTGGAAAAATATTTTAAGGGTATAGAGTGAATTTGTATTGTTGTTCTTCAAATCTAGCTAATGTTTATGGGTACCCCTTATTCCCCAGATATCTCTCCTATAATTTCGAGTAGCAATTTCCCCAATATTGGTCATATTATTATTTACAGCAATCCTTCGTGCTACCATTTCCTAGTCTTCCCCAGGATTATATATAATGTAAAAATATAATCTAGTAAATATTTAAATATGTGGTATATTGATATTTGCAAGCCTTGTACTCCTTCCCCATATATTAATTAATTTTTTATTTATGTTACAGGATTCTAGGATGAATACCTCGAGACGAATCTTGGGATACCTGATAATATATGGATTTTTACCTTTGAAGTTTTGAAATTTTATATATTTATAGTCTCCAATGTTTAACTTGTGTTACAAAACCTTATAACTCGTTCTTGCGATTCGCCGAAACACCGGTTGATTCAGGTACAATCCACTTTCTTAGTACTCAAACGTTTAATATCTTAGAACTCATGCTCCCATTTTATTAAATCTTGTTAAAGTATAATTTTGTTGGAGTAAACATAGAAATGATCATGAAAGTTGCATGGAATTGTAAGAAAAACTTTAATGAATCAAATACGAGGCTCTACCATATCTTTTTAGAATTTTTAACAACGTTTTCGTACTTTTATATACATATTACACTTAAAGCAGATATACCAGCTGTAATGAAAAGGGGTTTGGAAATTGATTTATTGTCTACCTAGTTATTAGAGCGACAGAAGTTACCCCATCTTATTAGATTTCACCGACTACCGGTGCCTTTTACAAAAAGTCGGCTGACCCTTCAGCACTATGGTTTTACAATAATAACGAATTCAATTCGATTTTCGTTTAAAAACTGTCAAAGTAAAATACCATTTTACTCGACTTACTCGAACGGTGTTTTTTATTTTATAGTAAATAGCTAAGAAACTGTATATTACAACCAATATTCTAAATGTATACCTTTTTAAGTTCCTCAAGCACGCAATAAAGTGGTAGACATGACTTCATGTGACAATAAGATCATTGTGATACGTTTCTTTGCATTTAAATATTTTGTTATAAACGTATTATACTAGTTAGACAACAGTATAATATCAACCCTGTTTACTTTTAACAAACTAGTGATTTTCCATTGTGTCCAAACTTATATTATTATAGGTATAGTTTTATCCTAGGTTTTCTCGGTATTCATTTTGGTATTAAACCCGGAAAAAAGCTGGCTTTACTTATGAAAACTAATATGTTATTCTACATATGAATTATATTACTATTTCTAGCAATAGAAAAATTCGAACAATGTCTTAACAAATCGTAATTTATTTAATAAAAGAATGTCTGTTTACGTTGTAATGACTTTGTTGTAAACGATTTGTTTGAAATTAATTCAATTATATAGGATGGTAATGAAAAGGGAATGGATGCATACCGGAGCCTATAAACGGCAACTCTGTAACCCATGAAAAATTCAAAATATAATTTGATAAAAGCTTTGGAACTTGAGGCTTAAAAGGAAATTCAACTACTTCGTCCCAATAAGTGTTGAAATTTTTTATTTTTTTTTGCTATTGACATCACTTCTACTGCATAACGAGACAATGAACAACGAGGTACACAATTATCGACAAAAACGAGGACGCCGTTAAATTCAATAATATCGAATCCAGGTTTTGTACCCGATTTCATGATGACGATAAACAATTAATAAACGGAGTCAAATATATTTTTCGGTCACGATTGACTTCAATTGAAAATAGATGATACGTTCGCAAATAGGTCAAGTCATCCATTTGATAAAAACTATACGAGATTGGGTATTCGACCAAATTAAATTGAAATTTGACCAATTTTGGTACGAAACCCGCTCCATCTTTTGTGTTTTTGTTATCCGAACGTTTTTCTTGTAGATTTTATCACTAATGTTCTTGTAAAGAACTTTATGTTATATTATCAACGTTTTAAATTACTGAATACAAGCAAATGTTGACTTCGATACGAAAATAAGCCGAATGATGTTTTTATAGTATATTACCCAGTTTATTGGAAAATTTGGAAACTTGGGAAACAGTATCCCCCCAATTTTTTTTTTGAATGAACTTGTAAGCGGAACTGATATAAAAAATGTATTTTCGAATCCTAAAATTTCTACGTTTTCAATCTATTCACACATTGTGTTTGAAAAACGCAAATAAAATACAACTTGAACAAGCTTATGTTTGTCATATGCAAAAAATAATCGTGTTTTACATCCGTTGGCGGTATCCACATTTTATGTCCGCCTGACTTTTACCTACTACCAACCAAAGGCTTTATTCGTATAGTATGTTTACTAAGGCTGTAATTAAAGCTCATACTGTCTCTGCCCGCCATATCCGCCTTTATTATTAAAAAGTAGTAAAGCCCGTCAGAGGACCGTAAGCGGAGATGGATTCGGTTAAAAAGGGGGTGGCGGTGGCGACGACAGGGTTTCCGACAACGGACTCATTTTTTAAAAAAAAAACCTGTTTCGCAACCCTTACTGCTTTTATAGCTACTATTGGCGCTTCCTTCACCGGCGAATGAAACCTAGTGGTTAGAAAGGTTGCGGTAGTAATATAAGCAGCGTTACCATCCATCGCCTCGATGCCGGCGTAAAAGGGAAAAAAACGTTGAAGTATGGTTGGAGAGCGGAGACAACACCGTTGCGGCAAGGTAGCACAATACATAGCTAATGGCTCGGCAGCAACAACGTGGAATGTATTATAAATAACATCCCGTTTTATTATTTCCATTCATTGAAACTGGATACTTTAACGTTAAGCCAAAAATATTCGGACTTTAATGAATATAACGGACGTATTTAATATTCATTCTACCGGTACTAATATAAACAACGTCGTTAACCCCAGTAAAGAAGGATGGTATTAAACTCGTATAGAGTTACATTCACGAGAAGAAGTGGAGAATCCAAGGGTCACGTAAAGTGGGTCCGGAGGGATAGAGTAGGGGGTATAGTTGAGGGAAATTTTAGATAGATAGACGCGTGTATATTCTTTTTAGAAACGAAAGGACCCGTCGCGCGTACCCATACGCCACGGTATACCGTGCGTAAAATTTCTACTTTAATCTATGAAGCTACTGTTTTTATTATCATAAGGATCTTTGTTATCGATTACGAAGCGTAAGCGAGATTACTAATATGGTTTTTTTTTTTATGTTATATTAGAGACAGTTTGTAAGTAGGGTTTATGTTATTCAGGGTTCCCTATTTTTTTTTACGTTATACCCACGATTTTGGAGCCATCACACGTATAAGGATCCCCTCATAATATTTCATTAAGTATTATTTATATATGTATATGCGATTATAACGTTATTAAGTTCCACTCTTAATAAGGATTACTTCTCTGTTTTTTACGTTTTATATGGTCTATATTTTGAAGGCCCATATAGTTGTATGCCATTATTAATAAATTTACAGGCCAGGAGCGAAAAGGCCGCGATTCTCGGCTTGACTAGAGTTACAGTTTACACGTTTATGGGTTTTTTAACTGTAAGGCATCTTGAAGGTTTGGTAAAAGGGATAGCTCTGGGGCCTAGAAACATACAAAGTCTTTTGGCGGTTGAAGTAACAATGCCTGCCTCCGGTATCAATATAATTGTTTTGTTGCAGACATTTGAAAGTTGCACCTATGTCACTGTCGAGTGACATAAAAATAAAAAATAAAATATTAAATTAAAAGAAATTGAAAACAAAAATTAAAATACTGAAGAATATATTGTTCGTTCATATTTTCCTTTACCAAAATCTTACTGTATCCATATAATATACAAGTATAAGACCTATCTTCCGAATTTAGAACATATTTTAAGGTTCAAGTACAATTAATGAGTTAAAACTAATGAAGACTTGTTTTCGTCAATAATTATGAATCTTTAACGTATTGTATACAATTTCATAATTAGTATTTACCCAAGAGTTTGTAAAATCACTTAAGTGAAAACATACCTTATAAATTTTTCATTTAATATATGTACATTGAAATAGGATTACGGATTTTAATGGTAAATTTGTTATCAATATCTTTGATACGAGTTCTTACTCATAAGAAGGTGAAGAATGAACGAATATTCCAAATCGTGAAATATCAAATTAAAATCCACGTTATAACTTAATTTTTGCATTTTAAAATTATTCCATATAATGTTTGTTATAGAGTATCCGTAGTGTTTATCATGAACCCGTGATGATTTATCAACTACAAAATAATGATATATGGGTGCTGCAAGTGATAGTTGAGTTTGAACAAAATTTATAACATTCATCGTATAAAAACTCATCATTTTTCATCTCATGAATTTACAAGAAAATAATTTCGTAAGGTTTGAATAATTATTCATTTTTAAAACATAATTACTACATCATGATTATCTTTCTCTTTAATAGCAATATCAATAATTATATAAATGCGCTTCCGTTATTTTTGTTGATTATTATCTTCATTATGTTTCCTATTAAATAGTCAATATTATCTCCGCTACCTCTTCGCTTCATTTATTATTACCGAAAAAAACTTAATATTAATTAATATGTTCAAGATGATCATATTTACCATTTTTCGACCTAATACTGAGATTTACCCACATTGAACTCAATATCGGAACTCAGTTTTTAATTTAATTATCGTGGTTGACTTTAAAGATACTTACAAACGCGAATGAACTAGTATATTGGTTTAATGCCTTTATATCAGTATTTCTCTTTTTAATAGTAGAGAAATATGTTCATCATCGGTAACTTATTTCGGTATCAAGATTATCATTCGTTTATATTTCACGGATTACTTAGGTGATTCTCACAAATATTTGCCGAACATTGTAACATTTTATCGACTATTTTCTAATGAAAAACATGTAATTATGAACAAGGGATATAATTGAAAAAAATAACAAAGTTGATATTGAGTTCTGTGATCGAACGATTTAATTCCAAACCTTGACCATTATTGAAATATATGTATCCTGATTCGTAACATATTTACTTTTTAACGTACAGACTGCATAACTTGTTCGAGATAACACTTACACTCTTTTAATTCTTCCTCTAACTAAATAAATCTTAACAGGTATATATTTATATCTAATGTGAAGGGATTAAGGCCGGAGCTGTCGCTCAAGGTGGTTGGATTCTGTTTATAAACTTCGATTTAAAAGAAGAGAAAGAGAAGTCCCGGCTAGGGAGCAGCTATGGAGCTAAAATGGTGCAACCTTCTTCCAGTAATGTGACGTATGTTAGCGTGTATTTAAGCGGCTTCCTCCCAGCTATAGAGCATCGTAGGAGCTTGTAGAATTACTAGAGTTAGATCACTGGTAATATTAGCCAGGCATTAGCCCGTAACAATACCCCTAAAGATACCCCTATCGTCCTTTCTCCCGTTGTTTTTTGTTGTTGTTGTTGTGTAAAACGCCGTAAGTATAAGAAGGATTAGCGCGCCTTTCAAAACATTACGGCTCCGTATAAAAGGTAATAGGCCGACCATACGTAAAAGGTGTTTCAACGATTTCTATTCCCCTATAAATAATCTCTAAACTCTCAATTTCAAAAGATAACTTTTTTAGTTTTTGAGCCTTCAATACTTTTTATTGTATCATTGGTACCTTTAGCCATTAGTATAATACATATTTTATAGTTTTAATACTTCCTACAATTCTTTTATATCTTTACGATCAATTCTTAATTCGCCGCTAAGGTAAATAAATCCATTAGATATGTAGGTTATATGCTCCGGAGTTATGTAGTCCTTACTAACGAGTATAAATTTCCCTACGTTAAAATCAATCGATATGTACTCCGATGATACCCGCGAATGAATATGTTTCCAATGCGTTTATAGGATGGCGTATAATCGCGGAAAATCCTGCAAAAAGACTAAAGGGTAAGTGGTTTTAATAGCCACGAGGAAGTTATTAACAAGTTGCTAAATACTGGAGCTCAGTGCCGCCTCTTTTCTGTTAGCGCCACAGGTCGTAACTTTGGTTATACTTACACGTTTTTAAATCTGAATACCGACATAAATAAGGCTATTAAGAAGTTGTTTAAAGCGTGTTTAGCGTTCGAATTTTAGGACCGGGGTAGGTCCACATTCCATAAGCCGTTACTTAATTGTTGAAGAGCTGCTAAAAAGCGTGTAGACTTAGATAATTGTTGTCAAAAATGTTATGAGCGTACGTCACATTATATAAGGAAAGACTGATACCCGAGGCCGGGGGGGGGTTTTGTCCTGGCCACTCCGGTGCAATTTGAAAGCTTACGGGTCGTGTAATTAATAAACGATAAATTCAATGCTTAAGTAAGTTTATTGTAGCCAGGTAAAAACGTAGAGGGCGCGGCTAACAAGCAGTTAGAGACCGTTATTAAAAGCGACACTAAAGCTAGTTGAGGTTTCAGAATGTATTAATGCTAAGCTAGGTGGGTATAAATGTTAAACTAAATTAGCTTGTTAAAATAGGTAAAAGAACGTTGGTTGAAGACTAAAAATAGAATTTCGAGAATATATTTATGTATGTCCAGCGGTAATTGTTCGTTTTCATATTTTATTCATATTAATAATTTTTTTTGGTACCGGTTTATTAACAGCTTATACATTGTTCCGTTTCGTAAAGTAATAAGTAAAATCATGTCCGTTTACGGGTTTGGCGTTACGGTCTATCGTTCTATTTAGCTAATTTATAACGCGATTCTATGGTATCAATTATTACGGTATGAGAAAAGATTAATAACGGCTTTTACGTTACATATCTATAACCAACCTACTTAATCAAAAATTATCGTTTCAATTGGGCATAAAGTTGGGTATATACAACTTAAGGTTCATCACGGATCTGTAATATACAGTTAAAATTTAATATTGCGGTTTTATCTAGTTGTCGTCGTTTTGAATAAATATAATTTATGACTAAAAGTTTTGAGTTTACTAGTTTCAAAGCGTATCTCAAACGGTTAAACGAATGAATTTACATAAAATCAGGGATAATTTCCCACCAGTATGTTAAGTTTAATTACGTGGAAGTAGATTACACGCATGACTTTATATTTAACGTAAATTTAACTCAACCTCTTGGAGAATTCATTTAGTTTGTATTTTTTAAGAAAAAAACTAAACGTTATCTTCGACTTGAAAACTTTTAAGGGGGAACTTCGCTTATTAGTATTTTTTTTTTCATTTTCTTGGGTATATCCATTATTACGGTTTATTCTAATTCTGTATATTTGCGAGTTCCTTGAACGAAGTTCTTATCTTTGACGCATAATATCATAGCCGGAAAGATGGAAAGTTATACTAGTGATATAAAATTAACGTAATAGCTATAAATTATAAAAAGCGGTTAAATACCAATAATAAACGCAACCTCATTATTTAGTATTAGTTAATAACCCGGTAATAAACGGCTTTCATCGAATTACGTATTAACAATAAATAAACACAAATACATAAGGACCCTTAAATCCGCGCGTTCGGTTACGCCCTCGGTTTCCAGGTAAAAGGTAGTGTTTAAACGTTACTTTACCCTAGCTAGGTCGTAAAATCGTTTACCAAACCTATCGGGATAATTTCAACTACAGTTGTTAATGAGCGTACACAAAAAACTATAAAATCGTTAATGAAAATTTAAAACCTGTTCCGTATAAGCCTCGGCGTTTATAATAGTTATAACCTCGAAGGCAACGGCTTTATTTAAACGGTCCGTAATGAGTATAAGGTAACGTATGTTATTAACGTTTTTTTAGGGTCAATTAACTATAGAGTCGACGGAAAGTTCGTCGAAAGCCGTTTGGAAATCGGAAGAGATTTTGAGAGCACCTTTTTACAGTGTTTCTATAGATTATACGGTTATAAACGTCGTAATTACAGTAAATGCGGTGGATTATACGATATAAGCCTGTATCAAAATACGTTTAAAAAAATGACGATAATGGCGTCGCTGCTTAAGTGGCCAGTGAAAAGTAAATGGTAGGTAATATAAATTAACGCGATAGTAAAAGACTCGTAAATAGGTACTCAAATACGGTCGCGAAACCTTAAAATTCAATTGTCGTGCATGAAATATTTCGCAATTAAAGCCTTCAACATGTAGTAGTTATCGATACGCATTTCCCCTAGGAAATAACGGTTATTTATACGCATCGTATATACTAGTTGGGGGTAGGAAGTATCGCGTATAGTAACAATATTTTAACGGTTTTAAAAGTCAACGTCGGAGAAAAGTTTACAGCCTTTTAAAATTGATTCGTCGGCGACGGTTAGACAGAAAACGTACTTATATGGAATCAGCTCGAACTCAAACCATTAAGAGTATAATAATTGAATTTTTCGACCTAAGTAACTTAAATTCAAAAGGCCATTAGGAACATTCTGGTTTTATTATAATAACGTATCGGGTCGTATATAATTAACTATTTTATTTTATACCAACTTAACGCGGAATTAAGAAAGAAGATTAAATTAATGGATCTCTCGTACAGAAAGCTGCAGTAAACTTTTAAATTATTTTTAGTTTTTATCGTTCGTTATGATTATAAACGAACGCGCCATGCCACGAAGCTTCGCATTTTATACTTTTCAATAACTTATGATTCCAAATAGTTTTTTATCATAAATTTCGTAATTATGTTCCACGTAAATAGGGGATGGAAGTAATACGTTATTAGGCGTTAGTTTCCGCAGTCGTTGCGTTAAAAATGGCGGCTTTTTAAACCCCAATTAGAATGGGCGTCTTTAAGGAGAGTGTCGCAGTGAAGGGTGTATTCAACGAATCCGGGTTTCAAAAAAAAAGTTGAGTTAAGTTGTTCGAAAGTAGCTTTTTGTAAAACCACTAACGAAAAGGAATACACTTACGGTTCAACCGAAGTAACAATTCGATAATCGTCAAATAGTCGCGAATGAAATAACGGTAAAAATTTATGACCATAAAAAAGCCTTGTATTTTTAAAACTGTCGTAGGAACCGCTTATTTCCGGAAAACACGTAGCTGTGCAGGAGTTATACGAATACCGAAACCAACTCTTATAACTAATTTTAGGTATTTGGTTTCTTAAACCCCGAATTTGTATTTTGAAATATTTAGGTTAAGTCTCACAGCGTTTAAGGCGTTAAGAATTCAATCAAACATAGCTATATAGTTATCAATAGTATGGTTAAGGTATATAAGGATATCTCTACGCAAAACAAAATAGAAAATATCGACAAAGGGGCCAAACAAATTATCAATATACCATTAAAAGGCAACAGAGACGTTAAAAAGTTCAAAGGGAATAATAAGTCATTTGAAGAATCCGAAACACGTGCAAATGTGATTTTCCATTCGTTTCCCTCTTTGATACGCAGCTCATAAAAACCATCTTTAATATCCAACGTCATAAATTATGTAATCTATGAAATATTCATGAACTTCGTTTTTATTAAAGAAAACGGGTAATTATTCACCTTGGTAATAATATTACGTCGGCTGTAGTAGATATACGATCGTGATTTCCTTTTAGGTTTTTTAACGAGAAATATGAAGTCGGACATTGAAAATACATTTTTAAAAATTTAATTTTAATTGAATAACTTAGTTAAAGTTTTACGTAATATTATGGGCTCCTTAAGCGATATACCGTATAAAGAACCCTACGATACTTTTAAAGGTTAATTTTAATTATCGGTACGAAATACGATTGCCTAATCTGTTTTCAAACGGTAAAGGGGTCGCATGTCGTTGAGGGCTTTATCGAATAAATACGTAAATTGATTTAGATTAACAGGTAGTTAGCCGTATAAAGAGACTAGTGGTATTAGAGCGAATATTTTATTAATAGTTTTGAAGGAGATGGCGGCGAATTATGTAGTAGTGGTTCGGCGATTACGGGCTTGTGGTAGGATAACCTGTAATGTGGTAGTGTCGACTCCCTTCAATACATTTTCGTCGGGTGCAGACCATTATTTACAAACGCGATAAATATCGACAGGTTTTAAAAATAATATATATTTTAAGTCGCTCTAAATAACTTGACAATTTTTCATTAAGAGTTTATCTAAAATAACGTTGAATTATAAGGAGACAACGATACAAACTTATATCCGGTAATGGTCTTTATCGCGGTTGATATTTAAAAAAAAATTGAAGGAAATAATTCGTAGGAGAAATACGAACATGTAATACGTAACTTCGCTGAGTTAATGTAGAGAAATAAAAAAGCGCGGTAACGTGAACAGATTGATAAGTTAGGAACTTCAAACGTTATAAAAGTCATAACCTATATTGAATGAAAATGTTAATGAAACTAATCAAATTATAAAGTAAATTTATTATAAACAGGAAGTTCTTTAAAAGTTAGGACGAAGTTAATTGATTAAATTGGGGTTTTGTTAACTTTCGTATGCAACTGTATATAGGAGTTATGTCTTTCTCTTTTCGAGATCGATAAAACCTTCGGCCGAAGTAAGACAGATTCCAATAACAGTTTTAACTTTAAAACCTCTCGAGCGCTGCGCCGGTTCTTATGGGCAGGTACGGATCCGGTAACCGTCTATACCGTAACATAAGTATAACCCGAGGTCCTTACGACGAGGGAGTTTCGTGTAGTTAAACTAAGCGGCGCGCCTTTTATGAGCGGCTCGAAAGACGTTTACGCCAGTTATAATAATATCGTTTAAGCTATTCCGAACGGGCGTATTATATCTGTTATTTTCACTACGGGAGACACCGCCGGCGGTAATAATATTAGTGTCGTCATAATGGGTACAGAGGTTGTAAAGATGTTCTTCGATAAATTGAACGTAAGCGACCTATTTATTATCCTCCGCCGGAATATCGAAGGGCAATAATGTATTAGTATGCATATTATCAATTAAGTCTTTTAAAATAACAAGTTTTATGGCGGATATCAAGGTTATATCGCCAGCTTTCACGAATAAGGCTTTTTAAACATTTTTTTTTTTTAAAAAAACCTAAAATCGTTTACAAATCGTTGCTTTATATTCATAAGACGAGCCATAGTCGTTTTGGCCGAATTTAGGTTGTAATAGCAAGCGCGAAGAATAGTTATAAAGGCTTTGGAGTTGTTAGTGTAGCTGTTGCCTTCGCGAGCGTAATAACGTTTTACAGCAGTTTTTGCTGGGCCTTTTCATTATCAAAAGATAACGTAAAAGTGATCTTCTTTTATTTCGATAAATTTTCGGTTTCCACGAAATTTACGTATTATGGTAAGTTTTAATACCGGGAATCGTAACTTAATATTTGAAAACTTAACCGACTAACCACAAGGTTTATATTTCGGTTGTTAACGCATATACAAAAGGGCACCGACCTTGTAATCGAATTCAAAAGAGGTTAACCTGTCGTTATTTGAGAAGCCAGCGCGGTCCCTAATATCGAGCAGTATTATGGTGATGTCGTTCATATCGTACGTTGGGGGAACCTTTTAAAGGGGAAGTTAACTCGAGAACGTAGGCATACAGGTAACTTTAAAGTATCGGATTATGTTCATTGAGGCGATTAATGCGTTAGTATTCCGTCATTATTATAAGTATAAACCGTATTTTCGAACGATTTGATCACGTTTTATAAGTCTTATATATTAAACTTCGATAAATCGTTCGTATTAAGTCGCAAGGTAATCGTATAAGGTCGTTAGAACGTTTTAAAGCTATTCTCTAACATATGTGTTAGGGAATTTTATTAGAGCCTAGGAGTATATATTCGTTATTTTAGAATATGAAGGCATAGCCTTAAGTTATAGCGGTTAAAAAGAATTTAAAATACCATCGAAAAAAGATCGAGGTTTGTATATAAAGGGACTAAGGTCGAAGCTATCGCTTAAAGCGGTCGGATTCAGTCTATAAACCTCCATAAAGAAGAAGAGGAAAACGATTCCCGGCTAGATAGGGGTTATAAAGCTAAAATGGTGCAACCCTCTCCCAGTTATCTAACGTGTGGTAGCCTGTATTTAAGCAGTTTCCTCCCTGATATAAAGCATCACAGGAGCATGTAGAAGTACTAGGGTTGTATCCTTGGTAATACTAGTTAGGTACTAGCCTATAACACTCATCAATTTATCATAACATTAACCTCAAATTCAATCTTCGCATAATTATTACTAATATCATCTAAATCAACGTTATACGGCCCCAAAATAAATTAATCCGGAATATATTCAACGGATTCCCGGTATAATTCACGAACAATAACTTCCATATCTTGACGTTTTAAAAATAAATTGTTTATATGTAGATCATCTTTATCTTTGCGGCGTAGTTGATTCGAATCTCTGTGGATGAAGTCAATGGTGGTGCATTGAAAGTGGTGGATGTATTGTTCTAGGTTTCGGAAAACGGCTAGTCGGTCTGCGCAGTAATTTTTAGGTTCAATTACTTAGCCCGTACCCTAGTTGTAACCTGGCACTCCACAATCAAACAACTTGCAGTCAATACAGTCAGCTTTACAGTCAGTAAAGTCGACTAACTGAACTGAAATTGACTTGCTAAACATAGCAGTCAATATTGTTCCAACATTGCGAAATAAAAAGGAAACGTAGTTATCATCTTCATACTTGTTATTCATAAATATTTGACGAATTATGGCCTATATTTTCTTTCGAGGCAAACATAAACTCGGTAAATACTTAGGGGTATATTTTAAAATACTCATGATACTTTTTCATGATTTTGAACTTGTATCCAATCAAAATATTTTGCCCTACGGACTTTATCATTTTATAAAACTTAGCGAAAGCTGAGTAGTTAAAGCACTTGTATAAATAACAAACTTCCAACTTTTTTCCAATTGTTAGTATCTACATTGGACGTTATATAAAACTATCTCTTTCCCCTTGGAAAGTCAAAAAATAATCCGCTACTCCCGAACCAACTCATAACCACTAACATGATCGTAAACAATAAAGATATTAATACTTCAAAATAAGTTGAACATGAAGAAAAACCATGGAAATATAAAGTACAATTAGTTTAACGACTGCTTTTACAATGATTAACCACATCAAACACAAAATTATTTTCTTAGTTTGAAGCTAATTTCAAAATTTACAACGTTTAAATCTGGAACACGCATAATGGTAATGAGTTCCTTAGAAACGGAATATATTACGAATAGTCTTTAGTCAAATACCTTAAGTTGTTGCTATACAAAATAATTGCACAAAACATATCCCCCTTTAAACAATCATCAAAATAAAAAGTATAACAAGAAGTTCAGCTTTCAAGGTGATTGTAATGATGGGGCTAATAGTTCGATAAACGGTATAGAAACAGATTGTTAATTAATGGAAAAGTCACCTGCATAATTAAATTTTTATATTAAGCAACTTACCTCAAGATATTTTATCAATGCTATGAAGCATTATCGGTTTCATAATTAATAACTCACGTTAAATACACCTTGTTTGAAATTACTAGGACATTATTAATAATACATCGCTTAATGTTTTTATTATTTCACTACACGGTTAAAACTCAATCAACTACCGGATTTACTTAAATCCAACAATTTTCATTATCATTATGTCATCAGTATTGAAGGGTATTATATCTATATCAGTTTTTGCCACGTTATTATCGTTAATATAACTTCCAATTTCGAAATTTTTATCCAATTTTGAAATACGTGAACCAGTTTTATATTCAATAGATATAATACCTAATCTGAAGTTTTTTATTACTTCGATCATAAAAAGCATTAAATTATGTTAATATATTGATTATATTCGACGTCAGCTTGATTGTAGTCATATATCACCACAGAATTTAGCTAAAACAGCCTTTACAAGCAGTGTATGAATTTTGGAAGGCGTATATAAATTGTTTGACTTCTGTAACTGCTTACTTAAATGATTCGTAAAATATCTATTTTCCAACGCATACTTTTCCCGTTTCTTTATAATATAGTATCAGACTATAAAATATTGGATCAAACTAAATGAAAGATGTATTCCTACTTTTATTCTAAATATTATCTTTGTTGTTAGTATTATAACCCATTTCTATTATATCGTATAATGTGAACTTTATACTACCAACACCCCATCTTTCAGTCATCGATTTAATGAGGGGTATATGCCTTTTTCTAATTGTTAAAAAGTATTGTTTTTCGTGATACATAAGAAGTCGTAGGAATCATGAATGGTGCACTACAATTTAAACCATGATTGATATATAAATCTGAAGATGTGGGTTTATCATTACGCCAAATAAATTATAGGGTTTTCCGCTTATTCTTGAAGTTTTCATAAATTTAAAGAAAGTTTATATTGAATTTGTACTTTATATTAACAATAGAGTCTAGGTAAACAAAACGTACGAAAATTAAAGTAACCACAGATAAGATTTATTATAATTAACTTCAATTATTCCCTTTCAAAGTTTCAATAATGTGGGTCATTTGGACAATTTAGTTGAAAGCATAAAGTTTGTTGATACAACTTATAGTGTGTTCACTTGTGTAAATATCAAAAAGGTCCCTATACTTCAATGTGAGAAAAAGGAAGTATGGGTTTTCAAGTATTAAGTTAAATTATTGGACATAAAAGGGAGAGGAAGATCCCGGAGGGTGCACGCCTGAATTGACAGCTTAAAATCTCTTACTTGGTGCGTGGAATTTTACCAGACACTTAGCCAACGTCCCTCTTGACGCTTGGTATGCTATCATGAAAATTTTAAGAGTGCTTCCTACAGCGGGATATATTATAATGTACTAAAAAAACGAGGTCGCCTACGCTTGCTCACTATGATGAATTCTAGCAATATACACATTTGAAATATATTCTTTCTTGAGATGCTCCATATCTATAATCTAGTAATCACAGTGGGAATTCCTTCAACCGCCTTATTAGTTAATTGGTATTAACATTGTAATCTATTTATGTCTTTAACCAATTTTATCGTAGTGATATTTGTAATCTGCTTATGAATTTAATTATCCATTACGTAGTGATAAAGTTGTATACTATGGAAAATCTTTTTCAAATGTTGGCGATCTCTGTGAATCTATGAATGAAAAGGAGGAATTACTGATATTACGTGTTTCGAGTTAATATCAAAATATGTATCACTATCGATCCACGCAGAACCCCACCTCCCCCAATTAAACGACGTAACTTTACCTTAAAGATAAGGTCTTAATGATCTATTCAACATTTATAGGCTTAAATTACCCGTTTACGATGGGTTATTCATCATCTTCACATAAATCAATTACTTGATGTTATATACAACCATTTCTTAAAATAGATGCCGTATGAGAAAATGTCAGAAGATTGTGATTTGCGTGTTATCGACCCGGTGACAAATCATATGCGCCGCATGCTGTGCCGCCCCATTTATTTTTCTTAATACCAATAACTCTAACTAATCTCGATTTTAAAATTTATTTCTCGCTCTTCCTTTGCCGCCGTAATTCTTACATCCTTCCACCCCTTAGAGGGAGGCGTGGGGGTCTCATGAGGTTATAAACCTTTCCCCTATGTTACGGGTAAAAATCTCCTTACTTGTAGCGGCTTTTTGCTACTATAAGCGTAATTTCGTGGAGTTGTATCGCGGTATGTAACAATTGTTCTTTTTAATGGATTTATATTAGTATTTGTGAACGATTCGAAAATGACGAAGCGTGATCTCTGTTTGGAGTTACGGTTTGCTCGGGTACGTCGCGAGGGTTTTTTAATGCGTAAAACGTTAGAACAACATATTGAGATGCATATGTACGCGCTACTAATAAATGCTTTTCAAGTACTGTGGGATATATTAGCCGTTGCGGGAAAGTCTACTAGCGACCATTATAAAAACATTGGGGTTTCTTCTTTTTATTACCGTGACAAGCGGAGCGGTAATAGGTACGCTACCGTTTGTGTAATGTTAGAATCGTCTTCTGATACTGTATTACTCTCGCGCTAGCATTGCAATAAATTATCCAGTTTTTCAATATTTAATGCTATTGGAATAATACTACATGCAGTGCAGTAGGTCAACTTTACTTATAGTAAAGTTGACTGTATGGTAAGTTTAGTGTATTGTTTGTGGACTTGCCGCATTGGGTGTAAGTCAAGTGCAGTACGCTGCACTTCACACTAGGGCATGAGCCAAGCAATTGGCCATACGAATTTCATTTTAGCCGGCCACCGGTCTACCAAACCTAAAATAATACATCCACCACTTAACTAATACAATACTACTATCACTTTGACCATGATTTGAATCGACAACGTTGCAAAGATCTAAGGCCTTACCAATAATAATTAGTTCTTATTAGTTTAGGTACAGACTAGTTAAGCAGAAGAAGAAACTACTTTCCGGTTGTTACGCTTTACGTCAACGTTAGGGTAGGGGGAAATCTTTTGCGAAAGGCCTTTATTAGTACTGCGCTTGTCTACAACAGCGGGAAAACAAAAAATACCTTTATGTTAAGTGAGTCCCCAACGTCAATCTGGACGTAGGCGACAATATAGTTATGAAAAACACCAAAAATATCTTTATTGATACTTTTGAAAGAAAAACGTTAAGATTAACTGTTAGAAGTTTTAACGTTCAGAAAGTTGGCAAACAGCTAAGTTAGTACTACTGCAGGTGTTACTAATATAAGAAAGGAGATTAAGTCTCTACGCCAAATAACTTTTACTACTAACAAAAGATCTCTTAACTTACTCTTTACATTAAACCTTTGATCCTACTTTACAATTTTCACCACCCCCTCGCTAATTCAATCGTTAAGGTAAATACTGTAAACAAAAACAATAAGAATTTCTATGTCGCGCTGAAAAAGCCACGTCATACGACTTTATATTAAATAGTCAAGTTCATACGCGACCTACATGTCCATTAAGTCCCACATAGGCCAAAACCTAAAAATTTCTACCACAAACGTTCATTTTGAAACTATTACTAACCCCGTTAGGAAAAAAGAAATTGGGGCGTTAGAAACTGCTTTTAATAAGTTTTGCGACGAAAAAGTTTGGGCGTTGGATATCGATAAAGAATCAATGGAAAAACATCTTACTAACTTTAACATTTACTATATTGTCAAGTATTACAATATTAACGAACTTGATAAAGACTTTATTGACTTTCGTAATCTTTTAAACGATCAAACTATGAACATGTAGAACTTAATTTAAGAAAGCGTTCAAATTAAGGTAAAGGAAAAATTCAATCGCTGAAGAGTTTCTTTTCTAGCTTAGGGTAATAAAAACCTGATTCCAAGAATCTTTAACCTAACCTAACTTTAAAAATTTCTTTCAGGCTCAATGCCTAAGAGAAAGGGCGTTAAGAATCCTCAACGTTTACATATACGATCTAGCGGACAATTCCTTCATCCAAAGCTTAGTAGAACAACTTGACGAGTTGGCTAAAAAGAATATATCAAACTGCTCAGTAGTCTAGCAATTTTATGTGACAGCGCGGATTAAGATTTTAGCGGTGAAAAAGCGCGTAAAGCAACAGCCGCCAACGCGGCTATAAGTATTGACTTTGGTGGCCTACATGAGTTAATTACCTAAAATCTTCAGGATTTCTAAAAACTTTAAGTACCTATTGCCTTCCAGCAATTTAATCAACAAGCCCCTTAACAAAATATGATTTAGATTTACTTATACGCGAAATCTTTCTATGGGATTTATTTCAGGGATTTATCACTCGGGGTTAACAACTAGAAATTACCCTTAACACTGTACCTCAGAGGCTATAAGGCTTGAATTGCTAGAAAATACCAATTCAAAGGGGTATGATTAACGTAACTCACCTTTAAGACCTATTGAAATGTATAATATCGATTACAAACTACTCAAGAAAATCACTCAAATTTAAAATGACGTAAAGAAGCATAATAGGAAACCCTATAACCTCTTTAACACCAAGATAATACCCTTTGCAAACATCTATAAGTAGATAAAGGTTCCTCCGTTGAGTTTTGACTTATTATTCCCTGGAATCATTATAAGGTACGCTAAAGACTATTATCGAACCTTCCTTACTAGAACTACTACGTGTCACGAGATTTACGATGGTATAAAAAGCCACTTTGAAAACTATATCCACCTCGCACAAGTCTATACAAATTAGGCTACTACGCGGTAAATTATAATAATATCAAAAAAGAAAGAGAAGTGGAGACTAATAATTTTTTTCAATTTTATTTTAAACAAGTTGATATTATATTATAGAGTAATAGGGAGAGCATACTCTGGCGAAGCTTTACTTCGCGATTAGTTATTTGTAGTCATTACAAGCATTAACGGGTTTTTATACGCCTTATAACGTCCAGATACCACCTACGAAAGCTTTTTTAGCCAATTACGTTTCTAGTTCGCTACTGTAATAACGCGTAAACAAATTTGGATTAGTATATACTCTTAAGCTAATAAATTCCATAATATAAATGAAGAAAACCTTACGGTAGTTAAATACGACGACCCTAAGTACGGCTACAGGTGCCATTAACATCTAAGGTTTGGCCTACCGGTCATAAACTAGAGTCCGCAGTTATTTTAACACTAATTATGCCAAGATTGATGTGGACCTATTAACCGTTAACACTATCGTCGTAATAATAGTAAAATATGTTACATTTGTAGCAAGTATAGAGATTAGTTTACTTGGCACAACCCTGCCTAACTTTATAACGGGAAGGAAGTATATTACGCGTAGTATCAGATTTCTTTTCAATAGGATTATTTAGATTAAATCGCAGACTTCGAGCGCGATGATCCAATGGACAACGTTAATATCTTTATGAAAATCAAGTTGTACGAAGATATTGCTCCTAGTACGACCTAATAATTAATCAACTACGTTTTGCTATACCATTTAAGTATTAAAGACCCTTACCTTTATCCTAACCAAGTCTCTAACCCATCGTATACATTTAATCTTCGCGATGGTAACGCGGACGACATGTTTAAAGGTATCATACCCAAAATAAGGGAAACAAGGTACTTAACAAAAAAAAATTAAGTCCGTAATATTATGGAGTGAAAATATTATAGGTACTAAAATTAATCGTTGCGATACTAATAAGGTCAAAGTCAGCTTTAAATCAGGCGAATAACTATCGTTACTAGAGACAACATTAAGTTGAATTGTTATAACGGTAAGTAAGTTCTACATTTTTCAGTTTTCTACTTGTTTTTTACTTTATTTAAAGAATATCAACAGTCTCGGTGTTAAAGTTGAGGTTAATATACAGTAATTCATTAAAAACCGCCAAAGGGTTTTCCTCGACTTTAAATGTGGAAACTTATAGTTTTATTTTTAAGGCTAGGAAGAAGTGGTTTTAAGCCTAACAAAGCCTGAAATAAGTTGACTGCATTGGAGTTTTATTTATATAGTTTTTAATACGCTATATAAAATACTACAATCCGAAAGGTATAAAGATATGAAATACTTTGCCCTAAAAGCTATAAATAGGCTTTATAACCTTTACTAAATATATATCCTTACCCTTCGAAGATTAATAAATATATTAAAATATGATATGGATTTTAATTACGATCACTTTTTCAATATATAAAACTTAAATAATATGCTTATACTTTACGTCGTTAATGCCGAACCCTCTTTTCATAGGGTTACGTTTCTCAAGTATCTTTTGGCGAAAGATACGTGGAAAACGTCAAGGCTATTATGGATTAACACTTACCTAATTCAACATAACTTCGTCGTTAACGATACCGGTACTAACTTTATAGAGACGAAGTTTTAAACAAATTTTTTAAAAAAATGTATTTAGTATACATAGGTAGCTGTAAAATCCTATTAAAGTATTAGAAAGGTTAAAAAGGAATACGCCCTCCTTCGCCAAACGTATTATATCCTTACGTGGGAAATGAAAATCGTTACGAATCTGGAAGCACGCCGATAAATGGAAGTAAAAGGTCTAAACTATACTGTGGGCTCTGACGTCTTAATACCGACGTTACTGGTCTTTAAAATGTACTCACGCCTGACGAATGAATTTCCGCCCCCAGAAAGGACTCAGAAACGTGTTACAACCCATACAAAATCTTTCAGGAAGCTATAAAAAATGGGCACGCCGCCAAATAAATAAGGCCCTTAACACCAAAAACGGTTTTATAACAATCGACGTAATTTTGTTGCCATTGCGTAGTAAAGTCTCCATATAGAGAAAGCCGGAGTAAATAAAAAGAGACCTTATAAAATATTAAGTATCGCGAACTCCGAAGTAATTGTCAAACCTACTAACAGTCCTATATCTTTTCGAACTACGTAGGCGAAGCCTAATATCGTAGTTACTAAAGACAAAGAACTTGAAGTTAAACGACCTAGCTAGCAGGAACCTCTGCTACCAGAGATCGACCAACCGATAAAACGACGCCGATATAAACAACCTACGAAAAAGAGGAACACTGAAGATCAGGAATATATGCCGGATCGCATGCATAATAATACGTGAGTAAGTAGAAAAAAATTGATAACGAAAACATTATATTAAAGCTTCAAATATAACTGATTGACCAGACCTTCAGCAAACTTTTTAACGAAAGAGCTAAGGTAAAAATTTATGGTTTACTAATTTGAGGGGTTATATAATCAGCGTTGATAACCCATTTTAACCTATAAAACCAAAAAGTTACGGTTATTAAGTTGAATATTATTTACAAGGATAAAGGCAAAACAACGAGGCGGTTATACAAAAAGTTAAATCTAATCGCTTAAGAATATTACGATAAAGTAAAACATTAAATTCTTTTGTAGTAGCCAACGTTTCATAAATATTTTAAGTATAAATTTATTACTCATAATTCAAGGTAAGTTCGTACCTAAAGGCTGGAATATAACGAAAGCTGATAAGCAATTTATTTCAATTCTTTAACATATCATACTGCTAAACCTATGATAGGAAATATGTGTTATTTACTTTTTAGGTACGTTAATACGACGTATTAAACGATTATAGGGATTGGTTAAACTAATCGTTTATTGGTTTCCAGCCTACCAATCGCAATTTATAATTTAACTCGTGATAAGTTTTTAACGTACAACCCATAATTACTTTTGACGTAAGAAAAGGGACTTCAGCATAATAGGTATATAAAGTAACGGTACCCTTTTCGACGGAACGGCTGGCTTTGTAACATTAGAATGATAAGTGATTGAAAACTTCAAATACTGGAATTATAAGCTGGTAACAACATTAACGAAGTGTAGTCAACTTCCCTTTGATAAATCTTTAATCTGAATTCGTTGTATTAATACCGGTTTTAGTTTTCGCCAAAAGGTTTAAGGATGTTTCTTAGTTACAATCGAAACGAACAATGAGGTTAAGGCTTAATGGTATTTAAAATAACGTACTTGAGTTGTTATATTACTACCTTATACCAATTGAAAGCCTTTGACGACCCTTTTATCGCGGTATAAACACAAAGCCCGGAAAACGAAGACTTTAACCGTCTGAACAAAAGGCTACAATGTTAAATGAAAAATTTATACGGAATGATGAATATAATCCTGATTAATTTATCGAAAGCTAAGTTAATAATTTTCAGGGATTTCCTTTGTATAAATATCACTGATTTGTCTTTATATATCGGCTCTGAAATAACTCTCGTTAACAAAAACAGGCGGAACGACTAATTTGGTATTATTGATAGCCTAAGTTAATAAATATCTGTTAAATGTAAAAAACATTATACGAAACTTATTAACTTTGAAAGTCTAGGACATAATGATCGATTGTAATACGGGTATAGAATTATAAAAAACCCTTTACATTATCACTAAGAAGATAAAAATTCCTCTTATCCCGGAGGTAATTTATATAGATTTCAATGTTCCTTTTGAATACCTTTTGAAGTTCGAAACCATCAGCACAAAAATCTGATAATCGATATAATAACACTTCTTTCAGCCTACTAAAGGAAGCAAATTAAAGAATTTCGATAAGTTAAAAGAAAAAACATTCACAAAATTGCAATGAAGAAGGCGGCTCCCAACAAAGCCTTAAAATGGTTTTAGACTCAAACAGCCTAACTATATGTATCGAAGGCTATGTTAATAAGCTTCCTGAAAATTCCAAACAACGTAACAGCGATCAGGGAAGGGATAGCAGAAAAAAAAATAACCAAGGAATTGATGATACGGATTTATTGGATTGGAACGGCTAAGGTGGAGCTTACATGGTAAAAGTAAAGGCCTGAAAAACTTAGTAAAGAAATAATATATAGGAGTTAATAAATTCAGATCTCCGAACAATGGAGAAATTAAGGTAAAATAGGGTTAATTTACATGTAATTGGGTGTTATTCAGTATGGAACTCCACTGGATTGACAGGTGTCTAGCCATTTAACGAGGTAACTTAGTGGCAACCAGAAAATAATAGTCGGCTACGCTAGCCTACACATACAAACTATAAAGCTGCCAGTAGTAGAACAACAATACATTTTGTATAGTAGGACGACTTTACTTATAGTAAAATTTACTATATTACAAGTTGATTGTATTGTTTGTGCGCTTACCGCATTGTGTGTAAGTGGAGTTCAGTATACGGCATTTTACACTAGGGCTCGAGCCAAACAATTGGCCATACAAAGTACATGCCAAACTAAATATCGGTCTGCCAAAACTAAACCAATATATCTACCACTTGACTAATTCAATACTACTGTTACTTCGACCACGATTCAATCGACAATGTTCAACTATCTAAGGCCGTACCAACAAATTCTATATTCGATTATTTGTTGGATAATATTCTGATTCCGTATTTGTGGCTTTAGTGGCGAACAACCATCCTTTTGATATCTAAAATAAAGCCGAGACCAATTATTGTTAGGTATTAACCGACAGCCGACGGAGACAATAAGTTTTATCAACGCCTGGTTGACGGATTCATGTATATATTACGTAGGTTAGTTCGACGATACTATTTGGCGTCGTTTTAAGGAGGGCGCACCTGTCTTTCGTCCCCTATCAAGAAATATATGGGATAAGGCGCGGGTGCACCTATTCTTCTTCGTGGCATCGATACTAAATGACAGTGTTAATAGTAACGGTAGCATTAAAGATAACGCCAACACTAGGGCCGATAAGGGAAGCGAGGAAGATAACGATAACGATAACATAGTCCCAGCCTCCTCGTTTCGTTTGAGCTATGTGTACCTAATACGCTTAATATTTGCCGGATTTTTCAGGCATTTGTGCAGATAGCTGCACATGGTAAAATTATGTTCACGAAATCGATGTGTAAATGAATTTTTTTAGATGTGACGAGTGATAATGTAAAAGTATATCGGAAAATAAAAAAGATGTAAACGCTGAAGATATGTGAGCTGAGAGGTTAAAGTTCTATTTAAAAGAAAAATGACAAATATGAGGTGTTAAATACGAAGATAGGTAAAAGATAATATTCCTTTTCGGGTTCATTTCGTAAAAATTTGCCATTAACATTAAAAACTAGTGTTTGTGGATATAAGCGTTTTAAATACGATATTCGGGGCGCTTTTGGTTATTGTATCCTCTAGGTTTAATTTCTTATCGATTTATTCATTGTCTGTAATTTCTAAACATTTGTAAATTTTCGCAAAGCTATGATATCCATTATAATATGTTTGATATTTTTGATATTAAAAATAATGAGATACATAAAGTGGCAGGATATAATAGTGTGAACTATGAAAGTCAGAGGTTTCGAATCAATGCTTATAATAATTATTCGGAACATTAATATTATAATGATATACCAGTTAAATTCATTCATTATATTACCAATTTCGGAGAAGAAAACTCTTTATATAACCCGTTTACACCTAGTTGAGCTTTAGTCAATAAGGTTATCTTTTCGGGTAGGCTCTTTTTGGAGCTTTATTTCGTTACCTGAAATAAGGACAAACCTTTTTGACGAATTGTAATCATTATCAATCACTAATAAAGTAAGAATAAATTCAAATAGCTTTTTCATATATATATCGTGTAGTATAAATTAAAGGCCGCGTTTGAGATTCAGGAATTTCTACTCAAAACTTCTACTTAACGTCTAATATGTATTATCCGACTGGCTTACCTTGCATTAGGTAACGATATAAAGTTGAACATTGTTTGTAATTATACGACAGATACATCCTAAACCTTTCATATACCCTAGAATTTATACTCGTTAATTTGCGTTACGTTTGTTGAAGGAATAAGGGAAACTTTATTATATTGTCACATTTATATAAGCTTTGAGAAATTTTGATGGAGCGTATTCATTGAATTTTGAAAGTTCATTAGTTATATTTTCGCGATTCCAAAATATTATATCTCATTTCAATGAGCTATTTGAAGGTATTTTCTTCTTCAGTAGAAAGAGATGTATTAGACAATATAAGTACACAGTTTATTTGTTCTTAAATAAGCGGAAAGCTTGTGAAACGAGGTCTTGTAATTATTAGGTAGGGTTTGAATATTAAGTTGATAAATGCCAGGTATTTGTTATAATGCCTTTAGTAAGTAAAAATTATTTTCAAAATCGCTATAGCGAGGCCGCAACGTGGTTGGAAGATATGAAGAAACATTTCTGGTGGATAGTGTTTATAGAATCTTATAGGTATATAAGCGTAAATACGTCTTTTGAAATAATTTTCTAATCATGTATTAGTTTGCGTAATATTCCAACATTGGTTACCTAGTTTATAAAGAGTATATAGGAAGGTCATAAACGTTCAAAAAAAGCGGTGGCTGGTTCGTTGTAAACTATATGATGAATTTATAATAGTTTTCTTTTTCTCGTTATTGTACCCTTTAACTCACATACGACTTTTCTAAAAGGTTTTTTGGCTTTGGTTTCTAAATCTTAAATTAATAAAACATCAAAGTACTTATAATGGTTACGGATTGATGAATCAAACTATTGAAAAGTAAAAACTACTCATTTGATTAATTCGAAGATTTCTTTGGAAGTCAATTCTTTCAAAAAGCTACTGATAGCTGTAATAAGCTTTTAAAAACGATTTCGAATATGTAAATTAAGGTCTTTCTTTCTCTTTTATGTTTTGGAAAAGTTTAAGACAAAGGTCTTAAAGCACTTTATTGTTTTTCGAATGCACCGAACGCAATCGTCTACGTTGTACCGGTTTCGTTAATGTAGGGTATTTGTTTTGGTAAAGTGTTGGAGGTTATTAAAGGGTATTAGGAAGATATATGAATTTCGAGAACGGGCTATTAAATTTATTATGGAATTGGTCTAGTTGTTATCATTCGGTGGTTTGTGATTTTCGGGTTTTTTCATCCAAATTACTATTTTCGTACTTGCGAATTATTATTTAGCGAAATAAACTCGTAAGGTTAAATAGGTTTATAGTACCTGGAATGAGCTAAAGATTCTCATTGTTCAAAGACTAATTTACCTTTTTTCGTTACCTAAAACAGTAATTTCAATTTTAACGGTAACTTTAAACCTCTCGTTTCCCGCGGGCAATTTCTTGTTCATAATATCTTATTGATTTTTTTTGGAATTGAGGGAGTATGAGGCTAACCAAATCTTTTCTATAAAGTTTTCTCTTTTAACCGTAATTTGTAAAGACTCAGAATTGGTATGAAATTTGGACTAAAAACCGAAAATACAGTATGTAGAGATTCGTTTATTCAGACTAGAATTGTTGTTAATAACGCTTCCGGCTATTCATACAACCAATTAATTTTTGTTTATTCCTCTTTGTTCTTTTCCGAGGACCGTATTCGTTTTTTTGACCGATTTATACTATCGTTCGTACATATCCATACTTCAAAGCGCTTTCATCAGTTTTATGTAGTATTCTCTTCCGGTTATCAATAATTTTATTCATTTCTCGATGAAGTAGGAACTAGAACTTATAATTTGGATAATGTGGTTCGATAACCTAAAAAATCGTCTGTTTAACAATTCATTGGGGTATAATATAAATTTGTTACGAAAAAATTTGATTTAAACTTCGTGATATCGAACGACTTTAAAATTCCGACAGCGTAAAATATAGGCTATCCATCAAGGTGCAATATACTTTAAAAACTACGTAATGAAAAGGAAAATTTATGCGTGGCTTTTGAATATACCTGATTCTTGTGGTAAAATTTTTTGTATAACCTTTGAGGCCTTTTGCTTCCTACATAATTGGCATATCATGTAAAAGAACTGTAAAGGTTGTTTTATAACCGGGAATCCTCACCGCTGATGCAATGTACAAAATTAGGGCTGGATTAAATGAAAGGCGTTAACTATACGTGTTTTTTTTAAAAGGGTAACTAAACTTTAAATAGAGTAGTATAAATACATTATAAAAAGTGCAAAAAAATTAAGTAAGAATATTTATGAACGTTAATTCCTAATCTGTTCATATTTATTTATGAAAGTGAAAATGATATTTTACAATCTATTTTCTAAATATTAACCGGTCCAAATTGCATATTTACCTTAACTGTACTGAGTAACAACGCCTTTCCCTTTTCGAATAAATTATACTGTATTACCTTCTTCAGTAGAGAGAGAATCTAAGACATATCGTTATTAAAGCTTTGAATTACTATTTTTCGGCGGTCGAGACTTCCTCGGCAACGGTATTTGGTATAATTCCTGAAAACCGGTAAGTTATACTTATTATTCAATGTGAATTTAGACGTTATATAGGCGTTGAGTATACCGACTTTATTATTTAGGTTTAAGGTGTATAAAAATGAGGTATTTCGTAGGCTCGTAAATACCCACTCGTTCGTTTTTTCTTCTTGAGTGGTTACTTATATCTCGTTCGCCTTCCAGTTGATCTCCTTGGAGGCGTATTTGTACGATTTAGTATAGACCTCCTTTCAAGCTCTTTTGTAATCGGCTGTATGTATTGTAAAAATTCCTTCTATTTGGTTTTTATGTGAGAAATGTGTTTAAAATTGTCATTTACCGCGAATCTACTCGTATCAGAGGTGGTTGGTCGATGAACAGCCAAATTATTTCTATATAATACATGTTTTTGAAATCCATAAAGCCTTATAGGCTTTTGTTTAGATATGTTGATATTCGTAGTAAAATCTGTTTTTAGTTGTAGACGTTCCTTTAATAGTATCCGGTTTTTTTCCCCCCGATATCCCCAACTTATTTATTGGTATCCATCACACTTATATACTTATATGGGGTTATCATAATTACTATTTTCTAAATAGAGATTAAATATATAACTCAAAACTTGATAAATAATGTCCACAAAGTCAGCTTTTATAATTTATCAGCTTTTCTTCTCAACCTTACCAG
Source organism: Anisogramma anomala (assembly GCA_038502455.1). Classification (NCBI taxonomy): domain Eukaryota; kingdom Fungi; phylum Ascomycota; class Sordariomycetes; order Diaporthales; family Gnomoniaceae; genus Anisogramma; species Anisogramma anomala. The sequence continues at coordinate 43,129,338 of JASMMZ010000001.1, read as the reverse complement.
TTTCAAATGCTAATTAAGAGCTCTTTTATTGGCCCATAGAGGGCTTAAATAACATTCGAGAGCTTATATTAAAAGCTTTCAATTCTATTTCCGAGTGGAAAAACACAGAATCTTGGTCTGAACTTCCACGGTATACCTTTGTAGTTATTGAATAAACCGTTCATAGCTCTTGTACTCCTATACGAACAACTATTAACACTTCATCAACTTCGAAAACAAGGAAATTCATTTTTTCTATAATATTGTATTTATCCTCTAGAAAATGTTTTGAACAAACTTGTACAAAAATCCTATCCAATCCCTATCTTGTAATTCATGACTGATATTTATATCGAAATGAATTTTTAAAATATTATAATACTTCATGAATATATCTATTTACATTGAATGACAAATATATTATTTTCCAAATAGATGAATTAATATACCGAGACAAATAAAACGTAACTGGAACGGTTTAATGTTTCAATAATGATTATTATTTAATATCACACAGTTATTATTGTCAAAAATATCGTATAACTCGCTACTTTTGGTCTCATTCCAATCCCACAATTTGGTAAAATTCGTAAAATTCGAAAAGTGATTCACTCTTATGAATGGGAAACAATGCTGTAAAATGTCGCGGAATATTTCGTAATTTATAAATATAGGGCCGTAAGGTATGTATATTCGGTGGTAACCTTGTATATATCCACGGATAACGTTGTCTCCCTTATTTAAAACTTTTTCGTCAACAGTACAAGTGGTATTTCTCCTTTTTAAAGAATACCTAAACTTGGATATGAGTTTCAAATTACCATTTCCAACGTTTATACATTAAACTTTAATGAAAGATAAATTTTACGGCTTTTCCTCGTTTTTAATTCTTTCGTCAATTGCTCTATATCTATTGTGGGGCGCGGTCGATCTTGACGTACGCCTCACGCTTTACGAACGTTGAGTGCTGCCGCGTTATAATTTCTTGTACATAATCTTTATAGATTATATTTTTTCCCTCCGACTGTTAATATCTCTTTCCAAAATCCTCTTCTCATACCTCTTTAGCTTTTCATTCTTACATCGTCGAATAGGGAAATAACAACTAAGGTATTTGCAATACGGCATTACCCACTACCAGGAGTACCAATACATCTGCTCTTTACCTCTAACACTAATACTTTATAAATCAATTTATTAACCGTACGGTACATTTTTAATATGCAGTCTGTTGGAATAGAAATCAAATGCAGTACAATCAAGTAAACCTTACTTCCACTAAAGTTGATTATACTTACTGTAAATTGACTGCAGTTTATGGGATTTGAATACCCTGAACTAGAAGTACAGTGGAGTACGTACGCATTTTCGGGTAGGGCACAGGATAAAGCGTTTGTCCATTCAAATTACCGTGCAGACCGGCTCGCGGTTTGCCAAACTTATAACCTACAACTAAGATTTTTCAAACAATATCAATGCAGCATCTGTTACTTGGACTACAGTTATTCGAAACGATGACTTTGTAGAGATAAAGGCCCACCAATACTAATTGGTTCTTATGGTTAAATGTAGATTGGCCAAATGAAAAAAAAGCTGTTTTCTGGTTGTTACGCTTTATTGAGGTAAGGTAGAGGCAAGGTTCTTGCGAAAAGACCCTATTTGTTGTACAGTTATTCTCAGCAGGAAGCAGGTAATATTTATAGGTTTTGCCTCTGTTCGCGGCAGTTTACAAGTAAGCGATGGTATCGCTATTATAAATACAAAAATATAACCATTAAATTTTCATCATGACATTTGAATTAGCCGCTTCAAAGTCTCACAGATTATTAGTAGGTAAATTGGCAAACGGCCAAGTCATTATCATTGCGGCTATTATTATGATAAATTTGGAAACGTAAAAAAAACTAGGTTCTACAACCATTAACTTATACCAATCTTGATAGTAACCCTATAACCTATTATTTTACAAAATTCTTTTCCCTCGTATACTTTTTATCCTTTTTTGTAATAGATTTGAAACGCATTGTAATTGATGCCGTTACTAATCTTGCTAGGAAGTAAACAATTATTTCATTTCAGCGCTCTTTTCAATAATCACTACGACGAAAACCTTAAGTTTACCAATACCACCAAAGATTCTACCCCGAAGAATTTGATCAATTATATCGGCCGATTTATCTTCGACTTCAAACCTAAAGGATACGTCCAAAGACATGATGCGATTAACGATTTTACCGAGTAGTTCATCGAATGGATCTTGACGATTTGAAAATTGTCAACATGCAAGTTAAAGCGAGAATAAAGATTGAATCAAGTAAACATGGGACTCACCTACTTGCGATGAAAGGAAAAAAGGCAATTTGGCAAACTTACTCTACGAATATGCCATCGACGAAAACCCTTAGTAGACCTCTAAATATAAGGGTAAAGAAAAATGTTTTGTTAGCGATAGCATTCTTCATCGCCCTTACACCCGTTCATAAGGACTTGATCAAGTTTAAAAAGGTATTTTAGACCCTTTTTGAAGGATTAACCATCTAATACCACTAGCCGTAAGGAATTAATTAATTTATATGCCATAAGCTCTTAAGTTCTCCAATTAATTAAAAAGGATTCTTGGTGTACCCCTTATGATCAAAAGAATTATTACTAAGTTCGTGGAAACCCTTAAGCTCCTTTGCCCTAGACCCCTTAATATTTTCAATTTTCACAGCCAAATCTAACGCGGAATAGCTTTACAAGCAAGCTTATTATAGGTACAGCCACTGGTCCTTCCCCCCTTCAACTCTGCCTCAAGTAATACTACTAGTTGCTAGTACCAGCAACATTAGCACCTTCACTAGTAAAGTGATTTACAAGATCCCTACTACCAATACATCACCCTTCCTCCCTCGAAGTTCTCTTACAGTTGATAAGGATTATGTAAAGATTACCACATTCGTTATAATTTAAGGAGAAAAAGAGAAGTAAAACGGTAAGCCGTATAATTTTCTCAACATCAAGGTGCGACCGTTCTTGGACATTTGCCGTTTAATAAGGGTTCAATTACAAAGTTTTTAATTGTTGGTTCCAAATATACTCAATGGTTAAGCCGAGAACTACTACCTTGGATATCTAACAAATTGCTTTTTTTTCTACAAAATCTACGATTGAATAAAAGGCCACTTGGAATACAATGTTAATTTTTTCAAATACCACACTAATGAGAATATTATTAAGTATCTCTATACATCGAACTTTAAGCAAAATCTCAAGTTTAAAATAGACATCTTTGATTGGATGTTTAAAACGTTAATACTTGGCTAATGAGTGATGGGGAACGTAAGAGCTGGCGGAGACACTGTACTCCAACAAGTTCGTCAGGCCGTTACGGGCTACAAAGAGTTCTAATATACCTTATAGTGCTCTAATACGACCTGAGAAGGATGTTTGGGCCAATTAAGTTTCTCGTTGATAACTATAACAACTCGAGTCTCCGAAATCACTGGTATATACCCTCAAGGCCCTAAATTTAATGACGACGAAGAAGATTCCTTTCACATGTATTATATCGACCGCAAGTACTAAAGGCCCGGTTAATACCGTTAACGAAAGGCCCGAACCTAGATATAAAACTAAGCTATATACAGAAAAGCATATTACCCTTTCTGAGGGCTTTTACATCGATTAAACAAAGTGAGTTTAATCATTAAAAATTATTGAATTTACGGAAAATAGGGTTATTGGTTCACACGATACATTTCACCGAATATAAATTAAAGTCAGTTATATTCTACATGGAATTATCTTTAACATTGACGTTGGAGTACTTCAAATAAATTTTAGACTGTAAAGGAAAAATGTTTGAAAAGAATCAAAATGATCTTAAGGCTATCGGTTGACTAAAAAATCCGGGCTTTGGAAATAGCCGGAAAGTAACGTCATAATTCACCACTATATATCTTTATACCACCCTATAGATAAAAACCGCTACCGCAAACATAAAGATAAAGACCCTAACCCTATATCCCTCTTTAACATTTAAGAGCGTTATGTGGAACAGGTTTTTGAGGGTATCTTTCTGGATATAAAGGCGGCATGATACTAAATAAAAGGGTATATGTAATACATTACATTATGATGGTATACCAATATTCTCACGAAAGTTAATTACACAGATGCAGGCAAAATAAAGCCGGGATTTAGCTCTGCAAAAAAAAATATCTTTACTATAATGGACGACGGTTAAAACTGTTGTTAGCCCCATTGTTTTTATTATCATCAAATCTCTTACCATCCTTCAAATGTACCTTAAAGATATAAACGATCTCGGCATCAACTTTAACGTTTATGATAACGAGTCAATATAAGTTGAAGTCGGTAAAAGGTTTCTATTTAACATTGAACAGAGGTACCTTTAATTTCACGTACAAGGGTTCAAAGTATTAATGTTAAGTTTAACGGAGGAGTAACTCTGTTGATTATATCGTAAGTTGAACCATCAGGCGACTGATAGGCATAATAAGGTCTTAAAAGCAGCCGGTTACGCCTACGTAAACCTAATAGCGCTAAAGACAATAAAGAGACATTACCACCACTATCAAGTGTACTTCCAAGCCCCTCCAAGGTTTAACTTTATGTTGACGAAAAATTGAAACTTTAATTCAAACGTATTTGTAAACGTATTTTACCCTAATGGTAAGCCAATATTACATATGATAACCCTCACTATAGCTTTTTATGGCACCAAGTTCTTTCGAACCATTATGGAAAAACAAGACGTGGGAACCACCAGACTTTTGGTGAATAAACACGTACCTTAATTTACCAACGGTACTAATTTACTCCGTCGGCATTAATTTTTCGATGATCAATAAAGTTTAATATTAACTTGAAATCGATTAGTACTTAATAGGCACAGGTTTCAGTTAAGGATTATTAATGTAATAATGAATTTAGAAGGATATATAACCTCTTACGAAGGCCTTACGATATTTTTACACTGACAATCAAAATCTTTACAATATGAAAACAATGTATTAAAATAAGGGGAGAAGTCCTTGACGATACTGTTAACTCCAAATGACTTATATCAATTTTACTAGTATTAAAAGACTACCCTCGTTTAATAACTAAGTTATCACTATCGCTAAGCACCCAAAAACACATAATTACATATGGAAAAACCCTATAAGAACTGAAGAATGTATCGATACGTCGTTAGGTTAATGATACCACAACAATGGACAAACAAATAGAAACAAACGTATTATACTTGCCCCTTGAAGGTAAAATCCTTACGCAACACAAGATAATTAAATTGAACGATCGGTATCAACCTCAAGTTATTACTCATTTAAATTTAGTAGTTAAAACTATTAACAGTTTTATAACTTTTAGAGTTATACATGTTAAGGGTCTTAACGATATACGAGGTCTAATAAAGATTTTAACATCGATAACCTGCGAACTTAACGGATGAACTAATACAGTCCTTTTGAACAGATATTAAACAAGCTAATTAAAATGCAACGATGTAAAAAATACCTAAAAGAAGGATATACACTAAAGAGAAGCGCGGAGATAAGAACTAGAAGCCTGGCAGGGTATGCACAACGGCTTTTGTGTCTTAAAAAGAGAAGTATAACAGAAAACTTGCCTTTAAGCTATGTATCGAAGGAGATATTAATAGCACGGGTAAACCATTTTGAAAAAGAGAACAAGTTGAGATTAACGGCCTTTTTTATAATATGTTATACAATTTTTACCATTAAAGTTATTCAAAGGTTAAATGTTACTATTTGAAGTATGGGATGGTTTTCAAAGTGAAAGATAAAACTATAAACCGACCGTACAAAAAGTCACGGCTCATCACCAACGGATACAGAAGTAAAAGTAAAAACTAGAACCTTACTTCATCGCCTATCATTAAAACGATTACCTAAAATTAAGTCATGGCAATTGTCACCAGGTTGTTTTTGACGTAAAAGGTAAATTTACACTAAATATTCGTGATATAACGCAAGCGTATATTCAATCAAATATCGATTTATTACGTATCATACTACTAAAACTGCTGGAAAAACTCAGGGATAAGTTTCCGGCTGGTACAGTAATACTTTACATCATTTCTTTATATGGATTGGTTTTAATAAGCCTACACTAGTTACTAACGTACCAGGCTATCTTCAAAAATAGCCTAAGCATAAACATTAGAACATTTAACCCATACCTATGAGATACAAAAGGTAATGCTTTTGGTATCGTAGGTATATAAATTAATTATACCCTTTTTCTCAAAAATGGTAGGTTCGTGACGGCGGAATAACGTATCCTAAAGAAATAAGGTTTCAAGAAATATTAGCCGAATAAAACGTTAGCACAAGCTATATAACTAGACTTTAACAAATAGTCAATTCACATCCATAGTGTTAAGGTTAAAAACGGCGCTTATATTTTCTTATGCTCATAAAAGCGAGCTTCAAACCTAACGATCATCGATATGGATGACGGGGTAAAATCACAATGATACCAGGAGTATAAAATACGTACGTCTTATATTGCCACCCTATTCTAACCGAAGGTATGGAACGTACTTTATATCCAGAAAAAAGCATAAAAACATTTAAACGAAGACTTTAACAGATAAAATGAAGGATTTAGTAACAACTAGATTACGTAAAAATGAAAATGAACGTAGTTTATGTAAATTGAACGAGAGTGAAAAAAATAAACCATACTGACGGAATATTTACCAAAAATATCAACCTTATGTTGTATATCGGCTTCTTATAATGCTTGCTAAGTGTTATGATCCAGATAACGGTTAGGTCAGGAAATGGGCCAGCAGGCAGCTGAGCCACTCAGAGTTAGATGTCCAACACATTAGGCGGGGAACATCTCTTATGTCAGCAACCCAGGGTTAGGGTCAACGTACGGACGCATAGGATATTTTGGATATGTTGCTATCTAAGCTATCCAATACTTAAGATGGTATGAAGGTCATAGGATATAAGGACACGGTCATCACCACACAGATAGTATTTCCTTCATAGTCCTGTAATTGTCAATCTAAGTATTCAGTCTACACATCTAAATAGCCTCACGGCTTTTGATCATTACTTGTACGGTTACAATATTGTTCACTCAGAATAACTACTACTTTATTGATAACATAAACCCTCTTACACCATCTATGTACCCACGGGTATGAAGTGTGATCATTACACTAGGAAGGAACGTCTAAAAGACAATTTAAATTGACCAAACCCTATATACTGAATATCAGGTAAATATAAACCGTTAATACAGAGCCTACTAGCTTTAAAAGTGAACTTTACGATACTAAGCTTTAATATCGGAATAATAACTAACGGTATATTAAAGATTATTACCCAATAGATAATCCCCCTTGAGATACCTATAGTAATATGGACTTCCTCCTGGAGCCTTGACAAATTCCTATTAAAGCTGGGCACAACTACTAATAAAAGTATAATAATAAACGTAATAGCTTTGAGGGAGGTATAAGAAGCCCGGAAAATCGATAAGTTCCGGTGAATTGATGGAAAAAACAACCCCGTTAACGCTATAATCAATGTTACACCTAATACGCCCTAAAAAGGGTTGTAAACAGAAATACAATAACCGTAGAAATGGAAGGTTACGTAAACCATCCGGTAGGTAACGAAAAGAAATAGGGTTCCCCAAGTAAACTTAAAGACTATGAGTGTGGTAATGTTAATGGTGATGTTAGTAAAGGTAGCAATGGCAGTAGTCTAAAGTACTGGCAAAAGAAACGTAATTGGTAACGTATATGATTTGTCCAAGTCTATAGCTAAAGACCTGAACATGGGATTTAAGAAACAGAGGTCTCGGAAAAGTGGAGAAAAGAGGCTACGAAAGGCCGTAATAAGGGTGTATTTAAATCCAGATTCATCGGTATTAACAGGAGACTAGCTTATAAATTAAGGAGGGATTTCATAGGTTTCGAACAAGTAATGATAAGCGACGCCAACTTATAGGCACAAAAGCAAAAGCCGCTAGTATTAAAATAACATTTTAAATTACTATTGCTAAGTCAACTTTACTTAGAGTAAAGTGGATTATAGGAACTACAAATTGACCGCAGTTGGTGGGATTTGAATATACTGCACTACAAGTATAGTGCAGTAAGTACCCACCTTAGAATGAGGTACAGGCCAAAGCGTTTAGCCATACAAATTGGCGTACTAACCGGCTAGTGGTCTTCCAAAATTAGAAACCACAACTAAGATTTTTCTACCAACATTCACGCAGCATAAATTACTTCGACCACAGTGAATTGAACCAACTACGTTGCAACAATAAATTCCTATCAATACAGTTAAAGTTTTCTTCCGGGCAATCGTCAAGTATATTAAGCCCTTGAATCTTTTTTGCCCAACGCAAAATGATATTCTTAATGTATAGATTGTCTGCCGAAAGGTCTATGTCTTTCACCGGAGTTTCGATGACGTTATTCCACAAATTTAAATCGTTATATATCAAAAGGTTCCTTTAAAACACTATATATAAACTAAATGCCCATCTACTCGCTAGATTAAGTAAAACTCGTTGAGATTAGTATTATTAATGCGTGAATGCGATATATATCGAAACGCTAAAAAAAGCCTTTTTAATCGCTTCTGAAATATATGTCAATGCTTTGAAAACTTCTATGTAACAATGGCTTCAGCACTTATACGTTTCAAATAATATATTTCAAATTGTTTCGAAATAAAACCTTCAATGAAAATGGTCCAATCAATGAATGAAAATTAAATGAAATAAAGCAATACGTGCCAGATATCGGTTTCAGCACTTGTAAATAAAAATGAAATACAAATAAAACGTAACCACAAACTAATAAAACTCATCAAACTCTTCATTGAACACTAACACCAATAAAATCAAACATATTAAGTAACAACTAAACTAAGCAGTGAATAATAAAGATAACAGAGAGGGGGAAAAAGTTAGGTGTTCGGGGTGAAAGGTTGTCCATATGAAGGTGGAGATGGTGTAGGAGCTATATGTGTTACTTTTGACGTTTTGAATACAGCGAATTCGTCAAAATATGTCTTGAACGCTCGCAAAATATGAAAAAGAGGTTCAAAATATGCTTTAAACACTAGAGATGTTTTTAGCAAACGATTCAAAATTTGTTTTTGAGACTTAAAATAATCATAGGAACGTACCCTTGTTTTTTTAGCCGCTTCCACGATGTACGTAAACGGTATAATGCTACGTTTGAACCGGATAGTTCCTAGGCAAAGGGTCTGAAACTTAATAGCCTACATAGCCTATAGCCGAATAGATCGCAGTAAAGGAATCTGAAATTCAATAACTTACGTTGCCAGTAGGAAATAAACCGCCTTTTAAAAATTACTTGAATAGATTCAAAAGGCCAAAAAGTTAAAGGATGACGTAAAGGGGCTTTTGATACTCTAAAAGAAACAACAGAGTTGATAATATCCTATTTCATTTATTATTTTCAAAACTAGACTCGCTTTTACAATCTTTCTCCACTCTCATATATTTCGTATAAACCGTCATATTAAAACACGGAATAATTAAGACCACAATAATATTCCGCTATCAATATTCAACCAAATTCTCATCTTTCCTAGCTTATCTGTAATTGATCGAGTGAGCTACTAATCAGTATCGGTATGGTCTCCATATGTTAAAGTGAAAAGATGATGGAGTATTTAAATTTGTATTTTTTTCATTTGTAACATAACCGGGCAGTACTTGCCGCGATCCTATGCTCTAGCTGCTAGATATATTCCTGTTAATACCAGCGGGAGGAATCGTAAAGTGAGGGATTTGTGACCTACTGAGGCTCCTCTGGTTCGCCGTCATTCCTCCAATCAAGTCTTTTACATGCCCCGCATTTTGGAAACCCAGAGGCTAATGAACTGAAGTCATGGTCAGGTCGTGTTGCGCGTTTATATTAGTTCCTGCTTAGTGCCTAATAGCGTTAAGAATATAACCGATTTGACCCTTTAAGAGAGAAGGTTCCATAGAGTTAAAAACATCAAAGAGGAATGAGTTAAAAGGAATGAAAGTAAAACGCATGCAAAGTTAAACTTTAGCGTCGTGGGCTGTGCCGTTATAATAGGAGCATCTTTATATATCACCTATGTATGTCGCCGCCCTATAAAAATAAGGAGCCTTGTATTAATACGACTTCTGAATTAGAACCTTTCCTTACTTTAATATTAACGTAACTAAGAAAAGTAAGCGTTATTATATACCTTGGTATTTTAACTTCTTTATCCTCTTTAATTATGGTACCATTATTAACCTCTTTTCGATAGTGGTATTGATTTATAAAGCTCGTGTTATACCTATGCGGTCCCGTCGCGTTAGGGTACGCAAGTCGCTCGTACCTAAACGCAATAAACGCGCTTCGGGCGTAACCCCCCCAGTTTCCTTCAACCGTATGCTTTCCCTATCTCCTTTACTTTACCCTTTTAACCTTTTTGACTAGCCCTCAACCAGATGTTAATGTCAACTCGTAACCTTGTACGGGTTGTATATGGATCTTGTTAGAAAAAATTAGTAATGGGGCAAATGTTGTGGGAAGAGAGAGCCTAAAATACGCACGTTACACCCGTAAGACCCCCGGGACTCCTTTATTACAAAAAACTGATGTTGACAGGAAATATAGATGATTCAACAAAAAAACGGGTTTATTCCTATCACCTGTTTCATCGACGAGCCATTAGCATTTTATCGCGCCGCCGTCGCAGCGGAGGTTCCTTCTAGACATCTAACCCCATTACGATGACATTATTATGCCATCTTGAATGCGGCGGAGGTTGACGCGGCGTAGGATGTTATAGAAGCTTTGCCAGAACAATGGTTCCCCATTATAGGAGGGGTTTGGATAGATACTGGCGGCAATAAAAAATGGCAACGAAATTGAATGTGGGGGGGAATGTGATTTATCCCCCATTAGATCGTTACACATTTCCCCGTCATCGCCTTTACATTCATACGCGTCTCCTTCCTCACCGTTATACCAAGTTCTTTTCCAGGAATTATAACCCCTTTTCGAAAGGGATAGACCCGTGGTGAATTTATTGAGTGTAAGACCGTCGTACATAATAAGAGGTTTCTAGTAAGGTCAACTTACAAATTAACATTATAAAAAATACAAATACGATTGGACCCCCTTTCGCAATGTGTTAAGATGATAAGCTTACTTACGAAGTCGCTCAGTTTACACGCCTTCCTACGCTAATTAGTTGTTATTATCGAAGATAAGAACTGTACTCTATCCCTTACTCGTAAGACGCAGAGAGATATCCTGGGATATTGGCCCGTTATTACCCCAGCCTTTTTTTAAATTAGGTAATTAATTTCCCTGTCTCCCCCATATTACTCAGGTATGAAAAGTCCTTACCGTACCAGTAGTATACGCCATCACTCCCTTTGTCATATGTATCCATCGCTTTTTTCCCCCGGGTCCATCTTCCCTTAAAACTTTTCCGTTATTCATGACAGTATCACCTGTTTACCGAAACAAAACTCCCTTGGCTAACCATACATTAATACGTAAAGTTTTGACCCCGGCCACCTTCGGCGCCCGCCCTATCCCCTCCCGTAGTTTAGCTTCAGTAATTAAAATAATATAGCTTTGCAAACTATATCTTGTATAATCAATATGAATTACGGTACACAAAGTATGACAAACTAAATTCAGCGCTTAACTATTAAAACCCCAATTCCAGTCATATTTTATTTATTGATCTTAATTAAGGACTAGTTAATCGGGTTAACCGTAAACGACCGAAAAATCGTATCCAGGCCGACTGCATTACTTGGGCTTAAACTAATATATTATAATCATTAGCAACCCACATAAAGGGTCGCTGTTTTTGCTCTTCCTTTCGCCCCGCTTTTCGTTAGCCGCTATCGTCATCCTCCTTGAACTCTTATCCCTTTTAACGTCATCCTATATCCTCAACGTCACCCTACGTTCGCCCCGTTTTTTGCCAATCCCCTTCCTCGGCGCCTATTAACATCCCCTATGTCCTTCGCCGTTTTCTCCTACCGGCATCTATTAATACCCGAAACCATTTATAGTAGGGCCCTTAACGTTAATAACGACGATATTCGTTAAATTTTAATAAAGATAATAATAACGAATAGGTGAATTAACAGTAGATTACAGTAAAAGGCGGTTTACGGTCGGATATTTATCCTATCAAAACGGGCAACATTTACTCGGCCCTAATTATTATATTTATTACAATTAACGATAAATATTCACCTTTTGTGTAATAAATAAGTTATTCTAAAGGTGTTGAAGACCTACTCTTCGTTGGTTACTAGATATAAATTCGACAACAACGTCGAAATTACAGTCTATCATGAATTGGAGTATCCCCGTATTACGTCGTAAATTTATCTAGGGTTATAATATACTAGCAGTTTATTACAATACCCATTGCGGATTATTATGTATCTTCTATATAACTAATATAAAGCAAACTACGCCGTGCCCCAATTTTACCACTAAATTTTCTTGAACTTTGAATTCCCTGTAGACACCCTACCCTTCATCCATAACAATTAAAACTAATCCCGGGCGAATATCGGATAAAATCTGTAAAAAAAAAAAGTGTGTCCGAAGCCGTCCGCTTAACTAAATACACGTAAATTTCAAGGTATCTACCAGGAATATTGAAAACGATATAAAACGCATTTTAAACGTCAACGACCCGTTTCCAATTGAAAAGCCAGTTAATCTTTTTATTCAGAGGATTAGTTTGAAAATTTCATAAACTGAGATAAATTCATTTTCCTTCTTGATACCATTTCGCCAGATATCGACGATAATTCGTTACCGTTTCCATTACTCATTTAATATATATTATCACCTCTAATCTAACTTTATACCTTTGTATAAATATGCACAAAACATATAGGTTCACCCTACCCAAATAATTGACAACTTCGTATATTTTTTTTACCACTGGTATAAGCTACATTTTGTAACTTTACTAAACGGTTCGCGTTCAACCCGGAAACCGTCGACTTCCGCTTATTTAACGTATACTGATAAACGGGTAAATGTAAAGCATAAATTTATTACGAAAATGCGACCACGATCCGTAAGTATTTTCAAATTTTCTTATCTACACCTTTAATACCGTTATTTATTTATACCCTGTAAACAAAAGTCCTTTAACTTTTACCAAAAATATGAAGTCTTAGATAATACGCTGACTCAATTCAAACCGCGATTACTAATAATCAAAGCCGGAAGTCCGTTAAATTTCTACTATGTATCCCGGAAACATTACGTATAAGTATCGTCAATTATAAAAGATATAGCCTCGAATTGCTCAAACTTAAAAAGTAGACTCATAATAACGAAGACAAACATCCGCCCTTAATAACTAGCAAGTTAATTATAAAGTCGATCAAAATATATATCTAATACAGATTTGAAATGGAGAGGGGTTGGAGGAGGCTTTATTATAAGCAACGATGAGGTTACGTATCATTACCTTAAGTATATATTTAATATACGCGTCAAATATTAGTAACTATCSTATTTTAGTAATAGTWCCGTTATTRGACGAAAATCAAAAWKTTTTCACCAGAATAACCATYAATAAGCAAATAGTAGGTTTTTTATAAAATTTTCGTCTTTGATAAGCACAAGTTCGGTAAGAATAAGCAATTAGGGTAACGCAGCATACTTAGTGGATTAATCTCGTAATCATTAATTTACACCAATTATCCGGTTTTAATTAACAAACGCCTAACTTCCTCGGAAACCGTTAATTGGCAAAACTCACAAAACGGGTTGTTCGCTACTCCTTAATTTTAGAATTTGGCTAAGATACCAGTGCTGAAAATAAGCCGATTATTAAACGTTAACTGGTTTAACAGGCCTAACACGGACCGAGTCTGTAACGATGTTAACGATTCCGAAGTATTAAAGTTTTTCGGCGTTATTCCCGATAACAACCCGGGTATGGGCCGGGCCTGGGGTGGTCCCACCTAGGACGACCCTTCGAAAACCTCTGACCTACCCTTAAAGCACATGTCGTCGCGATCAAATAACAAAGCTTCGTCTAACCAAATTTTTCCATATATTCTGCTGTAATTTATGTTTCTTCAATATATAACTCAATTATTTTCACGTCTAATATTATAAAAAAAATGAGTTAAAAAACTAGCATGCAGAATTTCCTAACTTCGGGCTTACCTTGTAATCTACGAGTTAACGTAATCGGACAGGCGCCCTAAGTCATAATCCTATATCACAAGTAATATTGAAAAATCGAAAAGATTGAAGCCTTTTTAGCTGAACGTTTCGAAATTAAGTTGTAAAAAAAATTCCAATCCTTTATAATCCGATATGATTGTATACGGTGTACAGATATTACGTATTTGGGTAAATTATACTATCAAATTATATACCACTACGAAAAGCGCTTTATCATAAATATTTTATTTATGTTTCGCATTTGTCAATGAAATGAAATAATAAGTCATTTACCTGAAGATACTATCCTTATCCCTCTAAAAAAAACAATTCTTTTACGCCGTTTCTGAGTAATTGATTTTTATTACCATGAGCTGATTTAAATTATAATATGCTAAAATCAGAGTCGTAACAAAGATATCCTTCATGGTTTAGAATATATATTGCACCCGCTTCGTCTATGCTTACATAATTCATTATTTCGTTGCTCGATTGAAACCATACGTGAAGTCGATTCAATTACTAAGAAAATTACGATAAAAGTTGACAAAACGAAGAAAATTTCAAACCTGCCAAATTTTACACGGTAAATTTTACTCGCGTTACCCGTACTTTTTCGCGGTCGCCCCGAATACCTACCTTTACTGTTACAATTCAACCCAAGTAATTTACCTTTCTAATTATAATCTTGCACTTTTTGAAATCCAAATTTTGTTTTATATCATGAAAACGTCCTAAGACCACACGAGCTTTCGCTATATAAGTATATTAAGTATAGAGGGAAAAAACACAAGTTTGTTCACATAAACTATAACACAATTATGTAAAATTCCGCCTTTACGTAAATAGTTTATATATAAAACGTCGCTGGCGTTGCCGTCAGAGTAAAGGAGGTAATTAATTATTGCAATAACCGAAATTGCGTAAAAAACGCCATTAATTCCTCCTTTTTAGGTATAACTCAAATACGGAAAATGAACCGTTTAAACATATAATTTCGTAAATTCTATCTGTTTCCCGAACGTACGTAGTTTTTTCATAATCAAAGGTGAAAGAAATGAATTTTATTTGATGATCTTATTTAGTATTCGGTAATCGATATGAAACCATTAAACTCCCCCACCCTACCCCTGGAGTTTAATAATAGATAATACTTGTAGTTTGACCGGAAAGGAAATAGCATAAATCTAGTTCTTATTAATTAACTCTGTAACCTATCGGTGAAGCTTAATTAAATAATTCTGTTGTATTGAATATAATATCTCTTTAATTCGTTTTAATAACATATATATTTTTCAAGATTAAGGTAAGAGTAATAATCAAGTTTTCCCTTATGTTGAAGCATAGTTATAGTTTTATTCTTATCGACTAAGTCGCAGAATTTTGCTAATTTTGGTAAGAGATGTAATTAATTCTTTTTTTCCTTAATAATAGTCGTCGCCATCGTTTGTGAAATTCGTGTTATCTTGAAAATGTTTGTAATAAAAGGTAACCGAAACTAATCCCCTATAATTTATACCTCCCAGTATAAACGTTATATTAAACCGATGAAACCGATCTTACTATACTACGTATATCTCAGACCTAAGACGTATTATTACCGCATCGATAATGAAACCTCCTTAACAACAAATTACAAAACGATTACAATAACGTTTAAGAGTAACTATTAGTATCGTGTAAACGGAATTCCGCTAATTATATCCCTCGTCATTTCCGGAGGAATATATACTAATATTTAACACATTCTTTTATTAATATTTGTACGAAATCAGTTTATTTCAGTAATACACGTATTTTACCGTTACTCTAATATCGTGCTCAAATTTAGAAGATATAATAACTGAGTTTATTTTATTATTGATCGTTCTATCAAAGAATTATTTACAATATAAAATTAATTACAATCAGAATTAACTAAAGTAATGAAGAGGTAAGTGTTATTTACAAGCAGAGTAATAAGGAACAAATCCTATTTTATACGAATTTTGATTAAATGAAATTCTCTTTACCTCTCCTTTACAACTACATTATGATGGTTATGTATACCCTAAACGATATTAAATTCAAAAATTATTTTTTTCCTGTCGCCTTTAATATGAAACCTTCATTTTACTTTTTAACATAAACCGCATACACTTATATAAAAGTTAATGTCTAGCGAAGTTCGCAACCACGTTGGTAATATTTTGATAAGCTATAACGTACTCGATCCCCCATATTGAGCCTAATTTAACGTTTATTTACCGTGACTTACGTTTTCCCACGTTATTGATTTTAAACACGTACCAAAAGGATTTATTAAGATAATTGGCCGCAGTATCGATATAACTAGCCTCGATTATTACGATCTATTAACGAGGATACCAAAAAGGCATAAACCCTAATTATAACTGTATCTTTATCCGGCCGTTAGGCTTGTACGGATTTCGTTAGTTAACGACCAAAGTTTGGCTTTAAATCTAAGAACTTTAATTAGTCGGCGAGTACGCGATACTTTTTTCAGGTTACGATAAAATTAACCCGGTTCATGCCTGTCGTAATAGATTGGTCGTGGATACGTAACAATATATGTAAGCGTAAGTAGTTAAAATTTACGGCAGAAGGCTAATTCAATACGCCCGTTTGGGTAAAAAGTATATCGAACCTAATAATAAATGGTACTTATAGGTTTTTATCACTTATACCCAATTCCTTTGATTCGACTAATACATTATCCGCGCGATAAAAGTCGTTAAAATCAGCCTCTATATACTCGAAAAACTTGCCTATATTATTCATGCTTTCGTATTGACCAGCTTTTCTATACGTTATAAACGTTCAATTCATCGTCGCCATATAATAACCCTATATATCATGAAACGTATGATGGCATTTTTCAATCCATATTTTATCCGTTTCCAGTATAAATTTGATCGTCTAGTGTGTCACCGCCTACGTGAAAGCAAACCCGTTGAATTATAGTTAGTTATATCGTTTTCGCCTACCTTAAGCCAGTGGAACACTAGCACGAGTCGCGGCTAATTTGGCCTCGAATCGCTAAATATTAGTTACGACCTAAGCGAAGTCAGACATAAGGTCGATAGTTTAAGTCGATCAACCCGTTTATTCTAGTTACTCTACAACCGATGTAATATAGCTTATTGTATTTTACAAAAGAGAAATGTCGGCTGAGGTTGACCTCGAAGGGGTAAAAAATATGTTTATAAAAGTGGAGGACTAGGTATTCGCCGACGACTCATCCTCCTAGGTAACGTTCAATTATAACGTAGAATTATTAACGTTTAACATCTATTCGTCCATTAAAAGTAATATTCTTTCAGAACGACTAAAAAAATCCAATAGTATTTTATAGTCCTACCTACGATGATAAGCCAAATAGGTGACAAATGGAGTTTACTCTGAAAGTACGACGAAAAACTAAAAGAGGCTACCGTAGCCAACTATACAGGACCTATAGGCATAGCCAGTACTCAGCCCGTTACGTTCCCTCATACATGCCGTGTAAAGACCACATTCGGTTCGAGCACTAACCGGGTACTACCTATTCCATTATGTGCACATTCACGTAACCTATAGACTCAATGGCCAATAGCATGAGTCCATAACATAATCTCATTAGCTATTCGGTGGTGGTGTAGTAGTAGTAGTAATAATGAGTTGGAATAAAGGTTGCGGCTACTGTACGTAAACACCGGTGGACGTACAATATATTTGCTGTAAGAGGTCAAAAAATACGGTTTTATCAGGTCATAAAATCATTTTGTTTATCTTTTTTGAAACAGTTTATCATGTGAGCGAAATCCCGGAAACTAGTAGGTGTCGAAATGACCTTTTTTATACAAGTGTTATGTGTCCTTCCGTTTAGGGGTTTCCTAGGGGACTCGAGCTAATGTTTCTACACCTTTATCAAATCCGGGCAATATATTAGGTGGGTTATGTTTCTTTTACCATCGAATGGATGGCAATTTTCGCAAGTATAAGGTGAAGTCGACTTATCTTTTTTTTATCATTGAGCTCTGGTAAAAACTGGGACATAATAACGTGATTAAAGGTGAAAAGGATCCCAACATACGTAATTTTCCCAATGGAAATCTAAATTTATGCGTTTGTGTAAAAACCTCACATTTATACTATAGGGATGTCTGAACCTTTTTACAACGTATCAGTTCTCCTAAATAATCGTGAATTTGAACTCAAGTATGATTATACCCCATTAATAAAATATTGGTTATCTTTATAGACGAGTGTTGAGAATCCGGTGCCAAAATTCCCGAGTTTATCCGCGGCTTTTTTTCCTTTAGTTTTTATATACCTAGAACTTCATTTAACCGTCATAAAGTTCCGATACGTCTCGATTTCGGCGTAAAATCCTTTAAAATCCCTTTGGATAAAAGTGATGTGATCTATTGATATATTTTGAATTAAACGAGCTTTACGCAAAATACGGTCATTTCACCAAAGTAATACGCACAGCCGTTTCAAAGCTTCAAAACGCGTCAGTTTACTTTGTATCGAAAACATGCGAGGTAAGATATATGTTACTGAATCTTTTCGTAATATGTATCCGTTACAACGGACTACGTACTCGTACCTAAAGTAAGGTCGGTCATTAAAAGGTAATTCGGATATTTAGCAAAATCTATAGTATTATAGTACTCAAGGCTCAATTACCAGGTTTAAAAAGTTAAAGTAAAGTTTATTTCGATTCGCTTACCCATAGAGGGATGGTGACATTTAGGAGAAAACCGTTTGGTAGGTCAAATGGGCCGTGGAAATTTCGGGAATTCATCTTGAGCTACGAGAAAGCGCGATTGTATATTAGTCGGCTTCAACCGACGACGAAATAACGGAATGTTTTTAAAGTTGGTAAGTCCTTTTCATATTATACGTGTACAAAGTTTCGTAAAGATTCAAGTCTCTGTTACTACGTAAAAAGTTATTTGCCTGTCAGTTAATATTTCTTCAAGGATTGATGCCCTGAATTTCATAAACTTTGTAATAGGCGCTATTCCAATACGTTATATATGGTTGTGCTTAACATCAAGGGTTTTTCATCGAAACGCAAACTGGAGCCAATATTATTTAAA
The DNA here is from genome assembly GCA_038502455.1 of Anisogramma anomala. NCBI lineage: Eukaryota > Fungi > Ascomycota > Sordariomycetes > Diaporthales > Gnomoniaceae > Anisogramma > Anisogramma anomala. The sequence goes on along the minus strand of JASMMZ010000001.1, from coordinate 43,110,036 downwards.
GGCGATTTACTTAGATAGTACGCTGAAATTATTAATAGCGACGACGTTGGGCGAAGTCTTATATAATAGGGAGACTGATGTTACCGTAACGATAAATAGAATCGTAACTTATTTTTTAAATACCTTTCATCCGTAGTTCAATACTAACTTTCAACGCAATAGGTATATATAAGAACGACCGAAACGGTAACTGTTGTATGTAAAAAGTGCGGTGGGGGTACATACCTCAAACATAAACCCTTTTATGATATCTATCAACCATGAGAACCTTTATTATACGTTTTAAGATATAAATGCGCCCTAATAAAAACAGTTCAATTGAAAGTTTGAACAGGGTAATGAAAACTCATATGAAGAAATGTGATTCTAATAGAATGTACCGATTTAGTTACGACAAAAATGAAAAAAAATGAAACATTTTCAAACGACAGGTTAGCCGTAGTAACTGGAAATATAAAAATTGTTCGGTTTTTTCAAGACGAAAGCCAATCTATTACCAGCTGCCTAACTATCCATCTTCTAGCAGTTGGATTCGGGACCTATAATATTAGGTTTTATAAATTCGAAGCTTATAAGAAGATAACGTCGATATTGAAGATAAATTAGAGGATATAACAGTATGCTTAGAGATTTATCTTGTAAATTAAATAAATGATTGGGCAATTACGGAGTTTTATAAGGTTTTTAAATCAATAATAAAAAGCTTTATGGTTCCCGTTCAATTTCGAACTCTTTTTAACTCATGAATTAAAAATTGTGGATATTACTTTTTACACCTACAGCTAGTATAAATAGGCCAAACGACAGTGCACTATATTTCATGGTTCACTCCTGCAGAGTACTCGATAACTTGTAATGCTATAGACTGTACCATTTCAAGGTGCAAAGTGCATCGTGCGTGGCGCGGACAAGAAGAGGTTTTCCGGAGTGTATGGCAAAAAGACCACTGCCCGGATAAGAGGTTTATAACCTCCCATCTGGGGCGTGCACTTTCTGAAATATTCCTTCCTAACCTATCATCTATCTTTACTATAATATCAATATTACTATTACTCATCATTTACATTCACGTGAATAGAGACCTCACCAACAAAAAGTCTTTATCGAGAATAAATAAGTTGCGATGAAACTTCAGGCGTTTTATCTTCGCAATGAGGCGATTATAAGGTAATATTTCAAAAGCCCTTGAAATGTTTCGAAATGAAATCTATACGACCCTACCATTAGCGAGGAAGGATCTAATATCGTAAGCAAGACACGTGACCAATTTTTCGATTAATAGTTGAAATATTCCCCTGTCGGAGTAGAAGTTAATATAACCCTTAGTAATAAGGGACAAAAATATAAGCTGGGTTGTAATACATTTTAAACTCTTAAATACAATTGAGATCAAAATAATCGGTATTTGATAAAGTGGATGTAATAAGTTTACATTGCCTCACTTAGTATTATAGACATTGTCGATTGTACTTATGTATAGGAAAGTATTGAGGCGTATTTACTTATTATAAAAGATACGTAAAGGCTCCGTAATACAATTTTAATTCGTTTGAAGTAAATTTTTACTTTTATCGTGAATTTTAACCGACGTATTAAGAATTTCAAAAGTATTTCATCGTATCTTTGTTTCGAAGATATTCGACCCTCACGAAATTTTGTATTCGAAATCGGTTGAATTACATGTAGAGTTATCAATAATGTTGCCGGTAATCAAAAACCTATTGAAAACAGAGTTTCAAAGAATTTAATTTTGTTGATCAACATTAAAGACGAAACGGCTTTT